>RPOG01002314.1:0-98735 GCA_008086565.1 Thalassoma bifasciatum | reverse complement strand
GCTCCGTCTGCTTAGAGATTTATGCCCGAGAGATCAACAGCGAGGGAAAACACTCTCTGACTTCAGACTTTCTTTTTTCTGTCTTCCTCTTCCTCCTCAGACTCCCTCCCTCCTCCCTCACTGCAACACTGATCTATGAAAACATACAAACATGACACTGAGCCCATGATAAACACCAGGTCTGGATTTGGGGAGGAGAGGAAATCAACTCCAGTTCAGGATGTGACCACTACCTCTGCCCAGATCAATCATACTCCAGCAGACCTGCATGTGGGGGGCACCCATATCACTACAGGGGGGGTTGGGAGCTGTACACACAATCCATGTTGGTGCATGCATGCACTTCCAAACAAAAGCTATGTTAAGCTCAGTGCAGTTAGGTGCATACATGTGCACACAAAGTTAACAAGACCCCCAGGCAGGCAGGTGAAGAACAAACCGCTGCAACTGGATTCCAGTGAGCAGTGCTGGGTTTACACTTTCAGCTCCCCCTCCCTTATCTCCCAGATTAGCTCGATAAGAGAATTATGAAGCCAGACGGACATCTAAAGCTTCCTGGGGGGTCAACAGTGTGATGAGAGACAGCCTGGGAGGGGAGACCGCCGCCTCGGAAACGCTTAACCCTCCCACAACATACATACACACAAGTGCCCAGGACCCCACTCAGTCACTGCTCCATCATCCCTTCTTTCCTCCATCAGAAAGAGAAGGAGTGGGAAACAAAGGAGGAGGGAAGTGAAGGAAGGGGGCGAGTACAGATAGCCTTACTTCTGTGACTTCCTTCCTGTGCATTCCAGGTTTTGTGACCCTCTTTCAAGGACAAAGAGCTGAAAGTCACCTCCTGCTTCTCAAAATCCTGGGAAAAAAACCCTGAAAGTTTCTGTGGCTGTGCAGGATGTAAGAACGATAAATTATGGAGGTCAAGAAGTCACCTGGTCACGACTCAGCGTAGTGCAGGTACCAACATCTGGGTTAGGAATGTACTTGAAATGTAGCCAACAGAAGGCGGGAAATATCACTGTTACATCTGTGTTATTCTTTTTAAGTATAAATGATTCAATTAGTGTTAAAAAATATTAGCATAGTAAATGAAAAGTTACTGAAAGGGTCATTAAAGTCATTCTGTTATCACAAAAGTCAAATAAACTGGAGAACAGCAGATATAAAATTTTATCTTCAAACACATTTAAGTTAAAATCGCTGTTAACAAGATTCATGGTGAATAAGAAAAAACAGTGAGGTACGAGAACCAGAACCAGTTTTGCTTTAAGTTTTCAGTGTTTGCAGTGCTCACTTGAAGACTCAGTATCATGAGGTGTTAGGGTTAATGTTACTGGAGCTGTTTCATTTCTGAGAGGAAAGTAAGAAAAAGTCCTGCTGAGGTTGAATAATAAACCTTTGGTGTTTGGGGTATTTGAAGAAACCACTGAACCACTGGGACATAAAAACAGTTAAACTGTAATCTAAAAGTAACAGGTGAAAAACCTCAATGTTAGTTAAGCATCTGATAAGCAGTTTAATTAAGTGAAGTGTCAGTTTACATGTAACCAATAAAAGCAATCAAACCGAAGCGGTCTGTTAAAGTTTAATTCTGGGTGTGAGAAAACAGAAACTGAGCTATGTTGAGGCCTCTGTTCACTAGCTCTGCTTTTTTTCTGTTTGCTGCTCCTCTTTTTGACTCAAAAAAATGCAGTTCAGCATTCAAAGCTTATGAACGCCTTACTCATCAGAGATTTTTTTGCCTCTGCACTCAAAAAAGGGACTGGAAGGACTCCTCCTCATAATCCCTGATTTAAAATGAGGTTATCAGCCCTGAAATATGTTATTTCTAAATGTTTATTCCTAGCTTGTCTGGCCAGGTGTAATCAGACCTTATTGCTTACAATGGAGGGAAAGTATTTCTTTGTTAAATAAATAAATAAACAGATATGAATTAAAAGTCACAACATTGGAAATTCTTTCAAGGGGTCAGCTTTTATGTGAGTGACAACTTTAGGTGTATAAAAAGGATTGAAACTTCAGCAAACACACTGAAAAAGATGAATTAATGTTCATATGAAAGAGTTATTTGTTTGTTTTTTTCACTACCACGTTGCTTTTGCCAAGAGTTTTCTATATTTCTAGTGAAGTCATCTTTTTGCTGCTGTGATTTTTCCCTCGAGCCACTTTTAGGAACCTAAAAAGATGCAAATATCAAGTTTTTACTAGAAATATTCAATATTTAAATAAATGTCAGAAAATAAACTGAAGTGTTTGTGTTCCTATGATGTATAAACCTCTCAGGTCTATCAGTTTACCTTTTGGATGGAGCTGCTGCTTCAGAGTCAGACACCTGATCCCTGCTCTGGTTATGAGGTGATGCTGTAGAGAATATCCTTTTATGAAAATAAGTTTGATACTTTTCCGGCGTCAGGGCACTAAAGCTGTGAGGAAGACGTCTCCTGAAGGTTTCACTGTTGGCAGAGGGGACTGTGCGCCCTCACCCATCACACACCCTCCCTTGGGTGAACCCTCAAAAGCTGCCAAAGAGTTTTTAGGAGGCTCTACAGGAACAAGCAGCACCACCGCACCCATACTCCAACCCTCTCGACGTTTCCTCTGCATCTCAGAACCAGAAAGTCTCGGCATGAGTCCATCTCATGATTCAGCTTCCAGCTCTGTCATCTGTGACGGGTGACGCACCTGGCTGCCCGGGGCAAAATGAAACCTCCTCGTAGATTTCAGCTGTCCAACACCTTAACCATCAGATCTCCTGCTCCGGCATCATCTTGACCTGACAACGTGACCCCCCTGGACCCTTTAACTCCAACCTTTGTAACACTTGTACCCTCACCCACAGCTCAGGCAGGCCAACCTCTCATGCCATGCTAATTTAATCCAAAAACACTTCCTATAGCAGCCTGTTAATGTCAGACTAGATTTCCTCTGCGCTCTCTGTAACCCAGAAAAGAGCACCACCCTGCCACTCTGCCAGGAACCTTCCTCGGTTTAGTGTTTCCCAACAAACGGCAAATATGCTTCAAAACCAATAAACCTAGCCCTGATATTTATTAGGCTGTTATTCAAGTATTCCCTCGCTGCACTGCCAAATGGAGACATGCATGCATGCAAGTGTATGCACACATCTACACACACATGCAGCTGGTTGCACACCTTTCGTCAGCCGCAGACATATTAGTAATTCTAATGAGGAGCAGAAGATTAAAGAGTCACGTTGTCTTGGGTGTTACAGTACACGTCTAGCTTTACTACGAGGACCAGAGGTCAGGAAGAGGAACACGCAGGGAGGAAATTGAGAGCATTTCTTGATTAAAGGCCTCTGGAACATCTAACCTTTGACTGCACTCACACTCACAGCTCTCACTGCACATGCTGTGTTTTTTTTTTTTTTCTTTTTTCTTTTTTTTTTCCGGGACCCTCCAAAAGCACCTGGAAAGAAAAGAGGATAAAAGAGGGATATTCAGGGACTCAAAAAAGCTTGCCCAGACATCTGGGGACAAACTGGTAAAAGCAGCAGCCAGCTTGGCAGCCGTGGTTATTGTTTGGCTCGTTGAACTGTGTAGAATGACATCTGCATGTAAAGACTGCTCTGTTTTTGTGTGGAAATAACGGGCATTAAACTTTCTTTCCTTTCTTATGCTCCTTCTTTCTTTAGAATTAGTGCTTTTTTGGATGCTAATAAAAGTTTCGAAGCTATTAAATATCCTGATTTACACATGGTCTTGGTACTTACAGCTTACACACGTCACAGGCAGTGATATATATAACTTCCACGTCGAATGTTTCCCTTCTTTTGGCTGACCGAGGTGTTTAAAACTGTTTTCGCGCGAAACAACTTTATGAGGCGCATCTCCACCTTTTCCTCTCATTCACGCAAGCCACTGTTTCCTCATGTCCCCCTGACCCCCACCCTCCACGTTTGCTTATCAATCCACCCTCTGCTCCGTCATCAATCTCTCTGGGAAACTCTCCACGTTTCTGCCAGTCGTTTCCTCGACTGCCAGCGCGTTTGTTAAGACCCTGCAAAAGCGCCCCCTTTCCTGCCGAGTTTGTTGAAGGCTAATAAAACTGTCTTGGTCAGTCATAAGACACCCTGAGAGAGGGAGAGAGAGAGAGGTGGGGTTGGTGTGGGGTTGTTTGGGTTGGGGGGTTTGGGGGTTGGCAGGGTCACGGCCTAGAACAGGCTCAGTCGGACCCTACTGGCTCAGCCAAGGGGAGGGTCTCTTTGCGGACCTGCAGAGCTGGAGGTTGATAAATGGCGTTTAAAGGAGACAGTAAAACACAACTATTGCATCAAGTCATCAGTTAAAGTTAATTACAAAATATATGGGGGTTTGATTGAATGGGTCTCCGGGGAGTGATCAGAGAGAGGAGCTGCAGGCGAGCCGTAGACAGTCGTCCGATGAGCGGCAGTGACTCACACACATTCCTTGAAGTGGGACCTGGTCTGTGTAAAGGACTTCAGTGAGCCGCAGTGATTCATCGTAACCCACCATAAAAGCAAAAACCATAAGCAGACTTTGATCACGGGAGCATTTGATCCTTAATGATGAACCTGGAAACACCTGGAGACACCCAGAAACCTGTCTTAAAGTCATGTCATTTCATACTTTTAAACGTTTGTGTAAAATTCAGTTTCATCCTCATCCTTACATTAGTCATTGGTGAGAAAAAGACTGAACCTGCTGCACCAACACCTCCCTATCCAAGAGTAAACCAGAGTCACATATCATCAAACTTTACAGATGTAATACACGCTTTAATGGTTTAAAATCCCAGCATGCGGTTTCCTCTTAACTGCCATTTACATTTCTTCAGCATTTGCAGATTTAGAGTGACAGACTCTCCACACCTCCCACAAACATGAGGTTGGGTGTGTTTTGTTAACTCTACTCCAATTTGGGAGTTATTTTCTCACACTGCCATAAAATATTCAGAGTGATGTATTTCAGATTGTAGAATAAGTTCAGTCAAAGCAGAAAGGGTAAGGTACTGGTGGTCACAACCAGGTTTGATTAAGTGGTGCCAGACAATGATGCTCTTGCACTTCACATGAAATCATCTCAGTTTTTTCCAAGCTTATTTTCCAAATTATCCCAAATCTAAGATCAGCTAATCTTCGATAATTCTGCAAAATTCCAGGACCAATCATTTTTGGTTTATTCCAGTGTCTTTTAGTTTTTATGTACTGACCAAAACGGCAGTCAAGCAAAAAACTGCACTTCCTCAAGCGTCCACTTGAGGCTGACCCTTAAAGCAGATCAATTCCAATTGAACCCATAGTGACCCCCTCTCATATGACACTTTTACTGCCTGGTACCAAAAATAAAAAAAGCATATGAAATGATCCACTCTGTGCACGAGGTGATTTTTTTTATTTTCCTCATCATGTAGTTTGATGATATTGGTGCTCTGAGTTGCATGTAGTGCTTTCTTTGTTTCAACTACTATTTGACAAAGCCCTGGGTTTTCACTACAACTTCAATCTTACAGTGTTACTTTGTTTGCTTCACCGGTTTGAATGACCTGTGTTGAGTTCAACTTCCATTGCATCAGAAATAGAGTTTAAGTGCTGCAGTGGGACAGTTTATCTTAACACCTCATACAATGTGACCTTCCCTCAGTATGAACCAACATGAATATGAATCAACTAAAAAAAGGCATTTATCACTGTGATGAGCTAGAAATACAAAATCACTCTTTGAAGTTCTATTTATGTCAACTCCTATTTCAATGAAACAAAAAAGTTGTCTCCTCTAATTCCAAATCAAGGAGTATATCTGAAACAAGGCATTTGATAACCAATATAAATATTCTACTGTTCTAATCAGTTGTTCTGTTGATGAAAAATACTTTTCGACACAAAATAGAACAAAAATACCCGCTAATTATCAAAGTTAAAGACTTAGGCCCCAGTTACACGATAATGTTTCACCGTGTTTCTCCTGAAAATGCAAAAAACGTACTAAAAAAAATCTGGGGGACTTAAAACACTGTAGTATGCATGTCAGGCCCATAGGTGGCAATATAACCGTAGGAGCCATTAACACGTCAGTGGTTTGGAGGCCTGAGTAGAAGTGAGTTGATCATCTCGCATTTATGTTAAAAACTTCTTCGCTGATTGCAGAAATGGTAGCCCGTCGGCAGATTTAGCAGCACAAGCACAAAGTGGTGGGTTTCTATAGTTGTTGTTGTTTGGTTCACCATGGCGCAGTGAAGATTTAATTTGCTCGTGCATAGCTGAGAGTTACATCAGATTTTCCACTGAAAACTCTGGCTTGCCATTTAACACGACAAAGGTGAAATAGCATTTCAGAAAAATTCCTCTCTAGGGGCCGTTTTGCAAAATTTTCCATTAAAGGTTGGTTATAATGCAATTTCTGTGTAAACAAGAGGCTGCAACACAACAGTACTTTTGTGCTTCACACAAAAGCTGTTGTCATGTAAACAGCCCCTTGATAACACACCTTAACACACAGCAAAGATTGTTATACATATTTTCATACAGTCAAGTTTATATATTCACAGTGTAAGAGTGTAGTCTTGCCATCATAGGATAATGCATGAACAGTAGTAATAAAGCTTGTACTGTTGTATTTGCAGAGGATGATGCACTATGTGTGACATCAGAGTCTGGATTCCCAGCATCACTAATACACACCGATGATGAGCCGTCCTAAGCTAAAGACTATCCAGAATGTAATACTACAAACTCATAGAGAACACATGGTAACAGTGATATGAGAGTGAGTGTGCATGCGTTGTGTAAGTGTTGGTGTCTGTGTTTCTGCATTGCTGCGTCTGTATATAGGCTAATGTGTGTTCAGGAGGATCTGTTACATTTCAGGCAGAGCGCTTTGTTACTGCTTCTGAGTGTTGGGGTGCAGCCGCTCATGCAATCAGTCTGTGTTTCTTTATTATTTTCAATAAGTCTGTTTTTTATCCTTCCTATACCTCAGCACCTACTTCACAATACAATAACACATGGACAAACACACATAACTACTTTGTGCTCCTTTCCAAGCCAATGATTCAAGCCAGTTCTTTAGCAGACTCCATGTGTTTCTCACACCGCCCTGAGGATTCTTTTTCCAGAAATCTTCATGTTAAATTTTAGAGTTTGGAGACAAAAAGTTGAATCTCTGTGTAACATGTTAAACTTACAAATCACACCAAGAGAAAATGCCAGAATAGGAGGATAATGAAAGGTGGGGAGCCGGCCTGGTGCTGGTGGTGCTGTGTAAATCTTCATGGGGTTTTCAGGGAAGGAAACTCTTATGCTGAGGAACAAGAAGCACATGTAGCGAGCAAGCTACCAGGAAATTGGTATAGTCTTGTATGATTTTATAGGGATCTTGGGCATGCCCTTCACATTAATTAGGATGTGGAGTGCGGAGGTATTTTTTACAGGAAACTAAGTATGGAACCCCTGCTGTCTGCCTCAGGGCTCCAGCTCCTGACTCAAACAAATCTCGAGGACTCTGTAACCAAAGTAAAGCAGGATAATGCAGGTCATATGCACACAAACACGCTGACACACATAAACACACACACAGACAGAAACGTACGCAACATTCACATGTGGAAAGTCTTTTTAGGGACAAATGTGAAATGAGCTTTTGGAAGTTTGAGTGACTGATGTAGGAATTTTTTAAACACTGAACATCAAGTTAATTGAATTCATTTGTCACCGCATGACGCTGTTTGTTTTGCATTACGACTGATGTTGTTCCGGAAGTTTTGCCAATTGCAATCTCTGATTATCCTCTGTGGTTAGAAAAAAATTAAAAAAAGAAAAAACACATAAATTTGGTTTTCTCAGTGCGTATAAATATTTTAATACATTGTGGCGACTTGGTTTTTTCATCGTCGTACTACAAGGGCCTTCTCTTGATGGGGTACAAAAACAAAACCACAGCTCACCCTGAAAACCTGAATCACTTCCAGTTTAACCACAGGTCCTCATTCTCATTCTGTGTGTGTGTGTGTCTGTGTGTGTGTGTGTTTGTGTGTGTGTGTGTGTGTGTGTGTGTGTGTGTGTGTGTGTGTGTGTGAACTGCCCATTTGCAAACTCCTCTCCTCTCTGCCCACCCAGGTAGTTCTTCAGATGTACACAGAGGTAACCTCATCCTGGTCTCTGCTGAAACACAGCGCTGCTGAAATGCCTCTGTTCAGTTAACCAAGCTGAGACAAAGGAGACTCAAAAATGTGTCATTTAACCAGCAAGAACAGAAAAGAAAGAGTGTTTCTGTATGAAAACAGGATAAAAGATACATCATGACAGTGGTCGGCAGCTGCCTGCTGGCCAAAATTGGCCCAGCTGCCATTAGTTGCTGCCCCCCTAAGATGACACTGATACAAAAATAACTGATTTAATCATGTGTATACGAATTAATCATATCATACAAGATATGCTGAGGGGTTCCCATGCTTCCCGCTTCATTGGTCATCTACTGTGACATCTATTCTGATGTGGACTTTTGCCACATATAAAAACATGACATTTTCTGAAACAAGAGACTTTGATATTTCAATGAAGGTTTCACAGATGAATTTTGACCTTGTGGTTCTACAGTTATAAGCTATGAAATGTAGCATGGTATATAGGCCAGAATTGGGTGGGAACCAAGGAGTTAAGTAAGTTTACACTTGCCAATTTAATCATTAATAATCCTTACAATATTTCCAGGATAATTAAACTGACCTTATGCTGGAATGGGAATCTATTTATGTCTGAAATTATCAAAATTACCCACGCTAACTGTGACAAAAGGTGTGCAAATTATCATCTAATATTTGAAGAAATCACTGAGAAGGATGCATTGATGGATCTATATTCAGACATTTTCTCACAATAGCTTTTCTTTTTAGTTATTTTGAGCCTCCAAAGACTAAGCAGAGTGTGGATGTGAAGTCCATCAGAGGACGGACATAGCGGTGTGTAGCACAGTGTCAGAACGAGCTGTGTCTAAACGTCTCGATGTGTGTTTACACAATCTAATGCACAAGTTCAAAGGTGAAGAGGAAAAGGCCTTTTAATGTTTCCGGGTTTATTTATTCAGCCTAGTGTCTGGCTAAGAACTCACTCCTACACTCCTCACTCTTCCCACCCACCCACCCCCATGTCAAGCTCGCCTACAAAGGTTCCCACTTCGAGTGACGTGGTGAAGCCGAGATACGGTTGGTGAAGAGCACAATGTGGTCTGTGAGTGAGAGAAGAAAAAAAAAAAACAGAGAGGCGCTGTAACTCCTATCCACATGTTTTCCGAGTCGAGTTTTAGCACACACAGTAGTATAAAAGAGCAATAAATCAGCAAACAGGCAACCAAGACAGTTCTGTTCCTACCCGCTGAGGGGTGGAGGGCTCTGTTATCAATTTCAGAAAGCTCATGTTGTTTTCTTTACAAGCACAGATCCAAGTGTTTAATGAAAGTTGTTTCATTTTGAGACGAGAAATCTGAATTATGTGTGTGGAAGTTTATGCATCTGTATTCCATATGTTAGAAAAAACAGCTGTGTTGGTAGCTTTCTGAGCAGATGTTCAAATGGTATTAAACGCTCAAACACACACACACACACACAAACACACACACCATTAAAATAACTTTAGGTAGGCAAGGCATAGTTTGCCAAACTTTAACTGTTGTTCCTATGAGCAGTCAATCATAAACTGTTGAGCCATTTTATTTGGCCAACTCGCTGTAAGTGGAAAGTGTTGGCACTTTGCTCAGAGGCTCGTAAAATTGACATGTCAGTAAATTCATGCATTTATTGACACAAATTAATAGATGCAATGCCTTCCTCTGCTATTTAATTCTGCACTCTTCCCCTCATTCCCAATCACGTCCAGAAAGAGGCTCTCTCTCTCTCTCTCTCTCTCACTTAAAGGGTTTTTCTTTTCTTTTCATATTTCAACAAAGAGGCAAGTTTAATTTTTTTGTGAATGCTGCAGCCAGACTAAACAGAAAACAGCAGAGTTTACTGTGCACAGATGCACACAAGTTCAGTTTGAGTCCAGGAACTGGAGCCAAAAAGTCATGGCTGACTGTATATTATGGCTATCAGGGGGCTCTCTTCTTCAGACAAGGACAAACCATTACATTATCCGGCAGAGAGAGTATTTTTTTAAGAGGACGGTTTGAAACTCAGCGCTGCTTGTATTGTCTGGGTTTGGGGGGTTTCCTGCAGGTGATCCAGTTTGTTCCCACAGTTCACACACATGCAAGTGAACCAAAAAAAATGACAGATGATGAGTTTGAACCTCACTTTCTGGAGCAACAACTCCCCAAAACCTAGAATAAGTCTGTTGAGATGGATGTTGTTAGAGTCTTTCTTAAAGAAAAAGGATGCAGCACGCATAAATAAAGTGGACATCTTTATGTCTGTCAAAGTATTTCTGAAGATCACATTTTCACAAAGGCACCAAGTCTACAGGTTTGTGTAGGGAGAGGATAGTTTCTATGAGGATTGTGATAGGGTGCAAAGACACCTTTGCTGTTTTTATTTTTAATGCTAGTTCAGTTATAAATAAGATTTAAAACGTTAGTTTTTACTCTGTTTTTTTAACACTTTAAAACTTATTATGCCAAGTCAACCAAAGCATATCTATACAATTTTACATCCCATAGTGTCACTTTGTGCATTAATCTCTTGTTTCACTCACATACAACCTTTATATTCCAAACTTTAAAATAACATATAGACTTGATTTCCAGACTAAATTAATATGTTGCCAATAAAATAAAGAATGAAAATCTCACTCCATTTTTTTTCTAAATACGGAAATGTCATGACTGTATCCTTCATAGGTGTAAATGTTAAAAAGTCATGATCCCACAGAGGAAAGGATGTGAACAGCTATGTTCTGGATCATAATGTTTTTGTTGTTGACCTTTTATAGTGGATTTTTTGCAGACACATTTGCAAAAGGAAACTTGTTGGTTGGAACTTGTTGAAAATGCAGTATGAAAGAGGAACTCTCCAGATTTTATATGCAAAAAGAAACATCAGTCCATCTTATCTGGTTTTAAATCTTACACCAATCAAAACTTAATATGCAAATCACAGCGCTGGCACAATGCTGGGCTCCAAAGGGTTAATGAGTATTTAAATGGATCTACATGTTGGCTGCTGGCAGACTCAGCAGTGTGACTTATGCTAAATGGACTTATACAGAGCTCTAGTTTCTCATTCTGACCATATACACTGTGATGCCACTTCTCACCATTAGTACATGCACATCACATTCAAACACTGCTTGGTGTTATAGAATGGGACTATCAACATTAATTAACTGATCACACCCACACACATTTGAACACTTGAGTGAGTCACAAAGAGCAATTTGGTGCCTTTCCAAAGGAAACTTAAACATCACGTTTTTGCTTTAGTCATTGCACACTTTTACACTTCTCAAATTTCCTGATCACAAGGAGCTCCATCAGGTGTTTCAATGATGCCATGAGGGAAAATGGGGGCTGATTTCAGGCAGGATGAGACGGTGGATTGTACTAGGAGTGATTGCAAATGGTGCTGGTTGTCCCTGTGCCCAAGCAGGACAGCTCTTTACCTAGAGCCACTACTACACTGAACCTGAACCTTTGATGTACACATCATATAATATTAATGATGAATATATAAACTCCCTCTGTGCAATAAATGTACATTTCTACTTTTTACTGAAGTTTATTCTGCCTTTGCTGCCGTGCTATTATTCTTACATGTCCAATCTCTTTTCAGATCATTAAAGTACTTATTGTTCATTTCATACACTGGCAAGTGACTTTATTGTAATGACTCTTCTTAACTTTGCAATACACGTAAAAACATACATATTTATGTATTGCGCCCCCTTTATATAAATCTTTAAGAACTTGAATAACATAAATATCTCACATCTTTTGCTAACAATGCAATGCACAAATACCTCTTCACAACTGCGCATTGCACATTTTACCACAATGCAAGTTGTTTCTTTGTTTCTTGTGGTTCTTGCACTATGAAGGAAAGCCCTAAAAAATGCCATTGTACAACTGTGTAATGAATATAAAGGCATTTGATTCTATTCCATTCTAAAGTCAGACATCATTGGTACAGTGGATAAAAGTAAGATTGTTACTGACAGGTTAGCTCCTAGATTAAAACACTCTCTTCGTCACCCCTTCCATCTGTGAGGCAATGGTACCTTTTGAGGACAAGGAGCTCCTGTGATGCATGATGGATGGGGTCCCCTGTTTGCCAAGGTTTTATCGGCCAAAGTTATTATAAACATACATTATTTTGTGTAGGTCAGCCAATCTCTACCCCATTTTTTGGTGGGTTCATTTCAAACAGCAACTAAATGAATTAAAATTAAAAATTAAGAAAATAAAAACATTTGCAAAACATTTTTATATTGTATTCAGGTTATTAGTAATTAATTTAAGCATCCTATTCTGGTAAGACAGAGAAGCCAATCATGGGGAGATGATTTGCTCAAAGTGTGAAGGCGTAAACTCAACATACAGAAGCTGTGGTCTTTCTCATAAGTGCGACTCAGTTCCTTTCTTTCTATACCAGCTTCCCATTCTGTCCACTGTCCTAAATTAGGTATACAAAAGAAAAACCTAATAGAAAAATGAAAGGCCAACCCCGATGAAACAAAGGATAGTAAAATGAAGTTATTTTATAACTATGTTAACTACCTGTCTGTTCTTCAGCTTTATTTAAACATTACAATCGAAAAGCAGCCATGTTAAGTATCTAGTTCCTCATACATCCCACCCAGCAGCAGGAAACACTGTACGTTATGTGTTTAACGTGCCATGAATTATGGGTTAAGGGTCTACCCCGGAAGAGAGTCCTTTCATGTCTCAGATTGCTGGGCAGTGAAGGAAGGAATGGCTCTCACGTGGCTTTTGTTGATGAGTTATGGCTCCTCAGAAATTTTGCTGTTACATGTATGGAAATGATGCATTTCTGCAGCTCCACCTCCAAATTTAAACCAAGGCTAAAAGGCTGCAGACTTCAGAGGGAACCAACTCTTCTTTCCCAAACCTCAATTTTCTCAATTTCACCCTTGCTCTCCTCCTCCTCCTCCCCAGGCTAACAAGATGTGCCAGTCACAGGACACCCTGCTGGCTGCACCAGGCACTGCCTCTGAGGACTCTGTGGGACAGGTGAGGAGCAGGCCTTTGCCGATCAGCCTGGCTGGAAATCAGGAATGCCCCCCTCCTCCTCCCCCTCTTCCTCCGCCTTCGCTTCCTAATGGCTCATACCAAACACACCAGGAGATCTGTGACCGCACCATCCTCAGACCATGAGAAGACTGCCACCGACTTCCCCAGAGGTGGAGGACTGTGAGCACAAATGCTTTGCATCTGTGTGCTTTGTATCAGTGCATGCCAGAGTGCTGTTTCTACACATGCTGAATGAAATAGATGCGGTCTAATGTCCCCGGAGGTTAAAGGTTCACGCAGAGAACTCCGATGTTTTCATTTTGCAAACAGAGAGAGACAAGATACTTGTTTATGTTATTCATATTTCACATCACTTCTCTGGAGTTTTCATTCATAAACTTTGGAGCTCAACCTGAAGGGAGGCTCTGTTGCAATCGAAACAGCACTCTGTCATGAAACTGTATCCATCAATGCTCACTCTTGTTAAGAGGTTTTATTAAAATATGCTGAAAAGATGTTTCACTACCGCTCTGGTATTTTTATTATTTTATTTTTATGAGAACATCATTTTTCCTCCCTTTCCGTTGGGTTTCTTTCCTTCAGTTTACATTCTCTTTACTGCCTCTTCTCCAGAGTTCAGCTGGAAGTGCTCTGTTTTCTCCACAAGAATTTTATGACTCTCTAACAGAGTGTTGAGACACAAAACACTTAAACAGCGCTGGAAAAGGCGGCAGGACGGGACGGACAAACAGGGACACAAAGCCTTGGAGGAATGAAGAGGAGAGAGACGAAGACAGACAGGAAGAGAGAGAGTGTGTGTGTGTGTGTGTGTGCGTGTGTGTATGTGCTGGTGTGTGTGAGGCTGACATATTTCAGCGTAATGACCAAGCAGTTTTACCTCTATGAAGTCATTTCCAAATCTCACAGGAAGTTTGGCTTCCACAGGACATATGGTGTTAAATGTACCTGCTCTGCCCAGTTGTGCTGCGAGCTGAAGTTGATGAGCTACATCTCACGTTTAATGGTTCACAGCAGCCCCGCAGCATCTGTTCAATGTCTGTCTGAGGGTGGATATGCATTTTTAGGGCCAATAAGTGCACAAGTGACAGGGCTGGATGGAACGACTCGCTCCAGATTAATCAGATTCAGCGCAATAACCCTGCAATCCTAGAAGTCTCAACCGGATCTTAATTCTGACTCGCTCCTCCAACTCCTCTGATGTAGACAAAGAGGTAATTTGCAGAAAGCATCTGGATCCGGTGGCAGAGCAGGCCCAGCGCTGGAGTAAGAAGTTCCCATCCAAAAACCCCGCTCCACCCAACCCCCCTTTCCCCTCCAACCACCAGCCTCGTCTGTTTATCATAGGATCTCCAACACACAATCAAACATGAAAGGATGAGTGCTCGCAAGAGCCCTTTTAGATTTTGTGGAAATGTGACATATCTGGAAACATTTAGCCTGTCATAGCTGCTGCTGCTCTTCAAAGAGCGCTGAGAGGAATAGATTAATGTCGCTTCTGTATCAAACCATCTTCCTGCCTGTCCTGCTTTCCTACTAAACACACACGAGCTCCCTACATTCACTGTAATCATACACAGAGATTACTGACTGTACAGTAATAAGGCAGCAAATCATTTTAAGATGTGTGTGTATTAACATTGCACACACAATGATCTCAAACTGATAAGGCATTTGTTGACCTTATCAAATCTATATCACAGAATATTTGCTTCTGTATCCTATTATTCCATATAGATTCAGATGGAGATGTTTCTATGCACAGCACATTAAATAGCAAAGGAATGTAGAGTCTTATCAAGTTATTACAAAGGAAGCTTCATGTGTGTATTATGTTTTTTTGCAAATGGGTCAATGGATAGTGGACTGTAATGAACTTATGTATCTCTGACAAAGCAGATAACCTACCAATCAAACTATTTCATTTATCTGTGACCCTATTTCAATCACACTGTGCTGGAAATCAACTTAGGAGATCATTCTTACACTGTGGCAAGATTTTTATCACATTGCAGCCCATCCAAAAGTTTCATTTACAATGGGGTCTTGGGAAAAACAAATTAAACCGGCTGAAAGAACAGTCAAAGTCATAAACCAGAGCCCACCAGAGACAAAATGCCACAGACTGGAGAGAAACACCAGAAAAAAAGATTGAGTTTCATGTGAGTGTGAAGCAGTCGGGGACAGAGCTGGCTCACATACACACACTCAACAAAACAAGATGTGTTAGTGGCTAACAAGCTCACAGTTTGCATTCCTGCTAAGGCCATATGAGGATTAAAAAATAACATTAATTCATCCATCAGTGCATCAGTGTATGAATGTGGTGTGAATGTGCGTCAGAATGTGAAAACGCTTTGGATGGAATTAGTGATGTGAATGTTATTTAGGGTGTTGATGATTATAAAAATGATGAAAATGCTCAAAGCCGACCTGCTGCACCTTTTCTTTATGTCACTCCTTGCTCTCTTGTTATGTTTCATGCTCTACCTTTGTGCCATCCTCACTGATAAAAATAAAAAGTCAGAAAAAAATGACTTGAAAAAAATTAGAATATGATTGTTGCTCATGTGGATTCAGATTAGGATTTTATGATGATGCTGTTTTAGTTTATGTAGTTTGCATAGTTTATGATGGTTATGATAATGACCGTGATAAAGATACAAGATATTTGTTAGAATAACATCTACTGTACTTTCTGTACCCTGTGCTTTATCTCTGTCAATTCCCAACAGCACCTGTATGACCCACAGACTGTATCAAAAATGGACACAGTCTCCATGACATCACCCGTCTGATTCTGAAACAGAGTTTTGAAGCATAATGGCTGGTGGAGCCATATTGGAATGGGGCGGGGGACGGGTCTCCATGCCACAGACACCAGTCAGTCACGTGAGCTGAGCTGTGCCTCTGATTGGGCAAACTTGCAAATCTTGGGCAAATCTTCTAAGCTTCAGAGTTAGAAAGAAAAACACACCCCTGTACAGTCTGTGCTGGTATCAAAACTAATGATCCAGACAGGGGACATTTTTTGTACCAGGCTGTCAACATGCTTATTTCGGCTGTGATTATTATTTTTTTTCCCCTTTTTTTTGGCTTGTTGTGTAAGTGACTCATGGTACTTCTGTAGCCAGTCTCAGCAAGCAAACACTCGACAAACAGCAAATTATAGTATATTTCTACATTGTCTTATACTTTGCTGCTTGGTCTGATCAGACGTTGAGCTGTTGTTAAGCATTAACTCAAGTTGTTCCTCAGTTTAGACCCTTCTCTTTATTTCACTAACTCCCAGATACATTGTTTTCATAGATTGTGGGGGGGGAAAGCACAACAGCTCTGCTCTTCATTTGTGATTTATACTGCTGATCATGTTTCAAGAGGAGACTTGAGACAGATACGCTCCAGATTGGCTTTTATTGACCAAGGTTTTTGATCCAGGCACTTCTTGCTGTGGGGCAACAGCACTAACTATTGCAGCACCGTGTAACCAGCAGCTGCCCCGAGTGAAGCCAACACTTTTAGAGCTCCCCTTGGTGACTGGCTGCAGAACGGGTCATAAAACCCACCTCACCCTGTTGCAATGGAGGGCACAGGGGTCAAACTAGAAATTTAAGATTCAAATGAGGCTTGTATTCTCTTTTGTACATGTTACTTACTACCCACTGCTTGTCCTCTCTGGATAAAGACACAACTTTAATCACCTGCAATAACAGGGAACATTTTAAGTAGGGATGCACGATAATATCAGCCCTCTCTTTTTATGAGCAGATAGAAAGAATATCAGATATTATCAGAATCAGGCTTGTAGTAACGAATGTCTACTCTGTTGGCTTTAGCATTTTTGAGCCTGCATAAACACAGCATGGGAGGTTTGCTGGCGCACACTTGATGATGTCAGCACTGTTCAGCACAGTTGCCCATGTCATTGATGAGAAGAGAAACCGCATACATTGTGACAAGGCTAGGATGCTTGTTTTCATGTTGGAAAATTCACCTGAAAAATTCCCACATGAAGACAAGGGGAACAAGAAATAGGCCAGTCATATGAATCACTCAGCATCAGTGTTGTTGGAGCTTCATTTGTTGAACTTCAAAGGAGGGCTTTGTTACCTTTTTAAAAATTTTATTGCCTTTCTTGTTTTTATTTCCAATATTCGGTTACTCATACAATACGGCATGGCCATAGTGGCCAATTTTAAGATAACTCTTTGAAAAAGTGGATATGTCAAACATGGCTCCTTCAGTAAAAGGGAAATGATAAGGAAATGCACTGACCAGAGATATGTTTTATCTTTGTCTGTGACATCTATTGGTAAGTATAAAATGTACCTTTAGTTAGCAGACAGGATGTGAGGTCAATCACTCAGCTCTATTTGCTTCTGTACCTGCCTTTGTTCTGCTTGTGCAATATATCAACATGTATCTTTGGCTTCATTTTTTAAAAAGGAGGAGATGAAAAAGTTGTGTTGTCCATTTTAATACACAGCTAATAGTTGCTAAATGAAGTTCCCACATTGTAATATTCAAACATGTCAGAGTCTGGGTTGTTTCTTTTTGGTTAAGAACGGGTTTTTTTTTTACTAAAGGGACATTGAGAAGTAAGATATGACCCACACGCTAAATAAAAACATGCTCTCAAAATACTATTTTCATGGTGAAACTAAGGAGAAAGCATTAATGTGTGAAGGGATTTGGTTTACTCTCCATCCATCCAGAGTTAAGTCATTGAATAGTTTTGTAGTATTTATTATCCGTATCATAAACAGTCTTTCTGCTCACTTGAGGCACGGCCGGCTGTGCACAGAGACCAATAATCTTGTCTGGGACAGCTCAGGTTGTTGAAGATCAGCTTGTCTGTATTTACTCTGGTTGGAATAAGATGTTGGATTTGTGTAAAGCAATGATCCACTGAGGTATTATTGTGTGAGGGCTGAATCAATCTTTCAACTTTCTTGGTGATAGTTAAGGAGCAGCATGCGTGTTCTGCTTCTCTGTTACAGAGAACGAATAACATCTTTTTTCAAGAAACTTAGAATGATAAAAGCAGAAAAAACAGAGCATTAAAAAGTAGAGGCTATCTGCTATCTTCTTCATAACTGTCACATTTCTACTTTCATCGTCTCATAATCCCTCTTGAGTGACGTCATGCGCTGGCTTGTTGACTTAAATGCACATCTTACAACAAGTGTGATGTTTCGATGCCATCACTGATTGAGAACAACAGCAAAAACTTTTAATGCAAAAACACCTCACTTCCTGAGTCTTGGTCACTTGACTGCAGAAGCTGCTTGGTGTTAAATACAAGAAATAAATATTCCACAATACTTCCAAATCCAAACAAAATATGTGTCTCTTCATACTTAAGCAAACTGTGTCCTAAAATACTCATACCTTAATAGTGCCCACACACAGTAATGTGACCAAAGTTATTGTTTTTATTTCATTTTGACTCTTTTTTTTCCGATTTCAGTTTAGTTTTGTTTTGTTTTTAATGAAGGTTTCATTGTTTAGTTTGGTTATTGTTATTTGTTTTAACTTTTTAAAGCTGTGTTACTTTGATTCTTACCTGGGTGGACCTTGAGATTCAGGAGTTTTTTGCCTTTAGAAATATTCCACACACTTTATCACCTTCCATTGTGAGGCACTTGCTCCCATTGTAGACACAATAGAAGTTTTCTCAAATAGAGGACAAACAGTGGACAAAGTGAGGACATGCTTGTGAAATGAGCAGAAAAAAAAAAAAAACCCACATCATATACACTTAAAGTGATTTCACATGAGATTGATTGATAAAGAATAAAATCTGTGTATCATTTATTGAATTGATTTTCAATTTTGAATCTAACAACATAATGTTTTGTTTCCCTGTTTCCCTTTGCAAAATGACAACAAACAAATGAGACTGTTGGTTTTTGCAAAATCCTGTTTGTTTATATTGATCAGAAAAAGGGAAGTTGAATCTCAGGCCACTCGTTAAGCTTCTTTGAAAATTATGTAGCTGTCCTCCTGCACGCATGCAACCACCATCAAGTTGGCTTTATCTACACGCTCTTAACAGAGGAGTTACTTCCTCTACGACTTCTGGGTCACAACGATTGGACATATAAAATTTAAAAAATTCAAATCAGTGGTGCGCACATCAACTTCCCTTTCTTTGATCTATATTTACAAATGGAATTTTCACGTATTTGTTTTCATTTCAAAAAAGAAAAACTGGTAAAATTAACTGTTTTTCAGTGTTTTGTTTTGTAATTCAGATTTGAGTATCAATTGAATGAATGATACACAGATTTGAAAAGGTGTAGGGTCAGGTTTGTCATTGGTTTTTGGTAAAACCTCCTTTTTTATTCTTTCACCCTTCATTTTTGTTTTCAACTGTTTTTGTCAACTACAGTTACCTTGAATGTGGCTAAAAGTTTAAAGTTACTCTGTTTAAGTGACTGCTGAACTTTATTAAAAGTTACTTTAGAGCATCATAGACTTTAAAGCCACAACATGCTGGATGTATCATGTGTGTCAATGGAAAATGTGGGCAATAGTCCTGGTGATTATGCGTACAGGACTTTATTTCAATCATTATGTCCCAATCAAAGGCCCACAAGTGTTCTTTTTATAACTCAAAGAGCCTGATGTCCAGAAGAAGAATGGCTCAGTTGGACATCAGACAGCAGATTTTAGCCCCGGGAGGTGAAGTGTTTTGTTAAAACAGACGGACTCTAAGAAAGATGAGAAAGAGCGCCCGAAATAGGAGGTCAGACAGAGAGAAAGGAATGCTGTTTACTTATTGCACTCATCCATAAGAGGGCTCCATCTCAACAGTCAGTCAGCCGGACGTTGTCTTGAGTTCAGCACCACATCCAGCCAACTAACCCCCCCCCTTCTCTCCCCTCTTCTCCCCTGAACCCCCCTTACCCCAAACCGCCACCACTTTACCAACACAAAAAGATGCAGCACGGCACTTTCCTTTTCACCCTAGCATGCAACACCCCCCCACTACCACACACACACACACCCTACTGAACACACACACACACCCCTTGCCTCCCCCTTTCCCACCTTTGTATCAGTTGAAAGGCATATGGTTACTGCCATCCGATTCCCCTCGGCTGAAAGTGCCTTTCACTTTACCGCAGTTCACAAAGAGGTCAGACTACGGCAAACAGAAATATTGTGTGAGAGCTCACTTTTTGTGCCTGGGCTCGGAGATGTGAGAGACACAAGAATAGCAGGGGAGAGAGAGTCCCTGATAAAGTTACATCTGGTCAAACAAACCTCACTCCATTCCTCATGCCAGAGCGGGAGAATTTATGTTGTAGTGAATAAAGAGCGGTATTTGGGAGAATTGACAGAAACTAACCTCGGACATGCTCGGCCATACATCATTCATTCAACTCCACATCCTCGCTCAGAGGTTTCCAGCCAGGTTGGATTTCCTGATGCAGCTCAAACAGCTGTAGAAACTTTTTGCTGTTTGCAGAAACAATCTCCTGGAAAGTCAAAGAGTGAGAAATTCAGGATCAGGAAGAAGGAGCCTTGTGTGAGGTGGGCAGAACAATGAGAGAATCAATCATGGATGGGGAGGTGAGGCTGATAGGAGCGAGGTGTCAGAAATATCACAGTGCCCGGCGTGTAACACGATAAGGCCGTGTTTCAGTCACAACCTCTGAGTCCTCTGGGCTATCTAGTCCCTTCAGCTCTCTTTGTGCTGCTCGAGTAAATGATTAATAATGAGCGGTCCTTTTCTGACCTTGTTTGATGAAGACTTGTACCTGACAACTTTCCAAAGTTTTGCACACAAGGAAAACCCCTGACACGGAGATACAGAGCCACTCCGGTTTCAAAATGTGTCTTCGCTCCAGTTTAACAAGCCATAGAATGAAATGAGGTCTTTGAAGCTCTGAGCTCTACCCCAGCGTCCCTATTGTTAACCTTAATAATTGTAGCCATGAGTTTCAGGGTAGATTTTCAAACCACAGCCCTGTAATTAGACTGCCTATTCAGGCACCAATTTATGACCAATATTTTTCTTGGCGTACAAACTACCGAGTTAAAGATTTGATTTCCAAACGGGAACTCTGGGGAACCACACCAAAACAGCCTCTGGAAAGAAACCGCACAGCCAAAGAGTCTTCAGCACTTCAAACACTTCACTGCGTGCTAACAGAGATGGATTCTGAAAAGCTAACTGGTGTTTACTTTGCCCTTTGTGATGGTTCCTCTTAGAAGGATAACATTTGGTGAGAAAGTGTCACTCTCGGTTTTGCTTGAGGCCTGTTGCTTCCCACAGACCTTGGACCATTCAAGGAGATCTTCCCACAGCAACCTCCATCCAACCCCCCCTCGAGGGCCAGACTGACGACTGGCCTGGAAGTGTGCCTTGTTCCATGGGGCCATCAAACATTTATTCATCTCACAGTGTGCTGCCAACTGTTGCGGGCACTGCAGTGAGCTGGGTACAGAGAGGGCAGGTCAGGCTCATGTTTGTCACACTCGCATACATTCTCTGTGTATCTGCGCGAGTGAGTGTGTGTGAGAGTGTTTGTGTATTAGGGAATGTGGTGGTGAGGTTTTTTTTTTCACCCCTCAATGGAAGACTGCCTCGCACCATAAATCTGTCCCTCATTGGGGAGACAAAATGAAAATGGCCCCGTCATAAAACATCTGTAATGGCTCCATCCGCCACCAACACATAATGGGGCAATTACCAAGAAGGGGGCCGGGACAGCATGAAGCCTTCAGCTCTCTTTGGTTCACCACAGAGCTTTAGTGTATGCATTCACGTCTCCTCTGCATATGTCTGCGCACACACACATGGCGGGGCTTCGTTCTGTGTCAGGATCAATATGTGAAGATCTAATCAGAGGTAACAATTGTGCTCGAACCTGTTCACTGACCCTGATCCTCTGACAGACAAGCTCATCTAATCTCAGATTGCATTATTGATGCCTGATCTTTCGCTCAGCTCGGCCTGAGCTCTTGCATCTTCCACACCTCGTAATCAAGCATAATTGAGGTTAACTGTACGGCACAGCTGAAACGTTAGACAGGTAAGCCGCAGCCTCTCATGATTAATGTAGTGTGTTAGTGTTCTGGGCTCTGACCTTTTGAGATAGGCCAGGCACCATTTTTAAGTGAAAGCTCTGCCTCTGCCGAGTTGCGGAGTTGTCCATCAAGTCCCCCTGCAGCCCGCCACCCTCCACCCCAACACCCACCCACCCCCCTCCCAAAGGCAGATCCTTGTCTTGCTGCCTCATTGCCTCTGACCCATGTTTGTTTGCCTACATGTCACGTTTTACAATGCAGAACCAAAAGCTCTGTTAGGCACCCAGGTCCCTTTTTAAATGTAGGAATGTTTAATGTAATAGAAAGAAAACCTTGATATTGATTAAATGTTTCTGACCCTTTTAAAACATATATTAGTGTTGTCCTTATTGGATCAATAAAGACGTGACTCTTTTGCTTTCTTGTTCCTGTTTTCCCCAAGTCTAAGTATTCATCCCAGGCCTGACCTATCCGGACCAACCCACGCCTCAGTTCAGCCCCTGTTGGTCAACGACCCTCCCTCTCCACTGCGGATGTGAATTGGCAGCGAGGTCACGTCCTTGCCTTGCTCACAAACATAAGCATTGTCAGAGTTAACTGAGTAAATTTACTTTGTACTCCAGCTCATTCAGACCCTCGCACAAGCACACAGAGGCGCTCGGGGAGAGAGAGAAAAAAAGATGAACTGTGAGCACACAAAAGTAAGGTCTTCCTTTCTGCAGAGATTTGCAGGAGATTCAAAGGGTGTACTTGTTAATCAAGGATGGCAAGGACCAGGGTCACCGTGTGTAACATAGAGCAGGGGCAGTAAATGGATGAGGAGGGGTGAAAGGGCACCCTCAGACATTCCTTCAGAAAATAAACAGAACAAAAGTGAGTTTCCCGGGACAGGTATTCAGAACAGCTCTATCAAACTGACTCTAGTTTTGATGTTTTGTGTGGCATTTTTTTTATTATGCAAAAGGATTTTTAGCGTAAAAAAAAGGCATAAGGATGCAAACTGATATCACAAGCAGTCAAATGAGCTGCATTAGCTCCAGCCTTATCCATATGTTTCCAAAGCTCAGTGTGGAGTGAGTTTAATGTGATTAGTTATCTGTGGAGAAGTGGAGGTGTCTGCTCTCCCCTTGTTACCGTATGGTCTGACAGGAGGGAGGCACAGCTTTCTGCAGAGCCAGAGAGGAAGACACAGGCAGATGCCCCCTTTAGGAAGCACCCTGGTCTTTTGTTACACTGGCTGCTTTCTGCAGGGTTTATTAGCTGTCTGCTTTAACAGCAGCTGCCAAGTGCAACCACCTTTCCTCTTAAACACCATTTCTTTTTTAAGAGTTTTGGATAGTCAATAAAGGAAAAATTCAACAAAACACATCTTTGTTTTGTGAAAATAAGTATAAAAATGTGCCACAAGAGGAAAAGAGAAGTAGTGACCTCTGGCTTTAAGGCACAAGCAAGTGTATTTAATGTTCGGGGCCGCCCCTGCCTTTGTGTTGGAGCCAGTGGTTCAATGAAAGGCGGCAGTCGGGGTCACTTCAGGCATCTGCTGCTCTCCTGCACCACTCATCCGTCCATCTGTGTACGCTGCAGCCCTTCTGTCCACTCACACACACTCACAGGCAGAAAGGTGCGAGCTTTAATGTTGCGTGTAAATGCACAAACACTGCAGACATGGACGCCTGTCAGAGCGCTTTTATTCTGCATCTGTTTAGTGCAGGGAAACACACCCGTGCTTTGGCCTGTGTTCTTGGCTGGAGAGAGGCGTGAAACTTTATTACAGAAAAAAATACACTATCTGAAAAACAAAGTAATGCAAACTAGACAAAAAACAGCAGAGGAGGGGCCCTCAAGAGAAAATAATAGACTGCTAAAGGAGAGCAGAAGCATCTGAGCTATAATCAGTGGTGGACAGTAACAGACTACAGTACTTAGTACGCTTTTTTGAGTATTTGTACTTTACTTGAGTATTTGTTTTCTTGGAAACATATGACTTCCACTCCACTACATTTCTAGGAGGCTTGTTGTTAGTTTTTCCTTTCAGGCTCAGCTAAAAGGAAGGCTTTGTAGTCCACTGTTGGTGTTTTTCTTTTCTGAAATGCAATAGGCCACACACTGTGCTCCTAACAGAAGGGAAACAATCACAGCCACCACTCACACTTGGGGTGGATTTGGAAACGCGTCTAAAAAACCTACAAGATGAAATGTGCATCATCGTTTACAGATTCCGATCACTTTCCAACAATACGAAAAAATGCAAATTACTGTATGTGTGGTTCTCAGATTTTATTAAGGCATGTGTTGTGTTGCCATGTAGCCAAGTGGTTAAAAAGGATAATGTGTTCTTTAAAGCAGAGTTGTTGTTGTTGTTTGTTCGCGATAATGAACTGAGCAGTAAACTTGCAACTCCCCCACAGTGAATGTGTGGTAAGAAAAAGGCTCTCTTGATTTTTTGGGGATGTTTCAATTAAAAGAATGAAATTACTTTAGCTGTCCTCGTTGTTTTTGGTTGTATTTTCAAGCTGAAGTTTGTAAAAATGTCTCTATAGAGATGTTGTAGCAGAGTGGCTCTACATGTAAGTCAGTTCATCATTAGGTGATGTCAGAGAGTTACAAGGTTTTAAAGCTCTGAGAAAATAATACAGCAAGGTACTGACATTGGGAAAAATGTACTTTGCACTGTTGAGTACTTGAGTATTTTCAAAAGTAAGTGGTTTGGTACTTTATCTTGAGTAAAATTTTGGCCTATTGGCTTTTACTTGTAGTTGAGTGAGATTTGATCATTAGTACTTTGACTCAAGTACTGAAGTTGAGTACTTTGTCCACCACTGATGATAAAATATGCTTTCACAGGGTTTATCAGGCTCATTTTCCCTCTTTGCATTTTACTTTTACCCATTCAACAAATCAAAGAGCATGATCTAATCCTCATGATAACATTTTTAATGCCATGTGATGCCTATTATACAAATTTCTGCCTGCTCCAAAGTTTGCACTATCTGGGAGATCAGTATGATTTGTTCCTTTCTTGTCTCTGATGAGAGCAAGTGAAGCAGAGGTTATGTATGGGGAGCATTTCTGTCTCCATACCGGCCTAGACAGGGTTTTATGTATATTTCATAGTGGCTCCTGGGCTTTGCACTCACAGAAACACCTAGTACATCTTCACTCAAGCAGCTTTTCAGATTTTTAAAGAGGAGTCTCCACGCACAGATGTGGGGTGTCAAGACTATTTGTGCTCTGGATGAAAAGAACCCGTCTCTGTGCCGATTTCAGTCTGCTTGGACTAATATATTAGGACCTGGCTTCAAATAAACACAACTCTCTTTTTCTCTGCTCTCTGTGCCTCAGTGTGTAGCTGAGGGACAATAAGCCGGTTGTGATGAAGAACTTTATAGGAACATTTAACTTGAGAGTGAGGGATTGAAGCGGGTAAACAAAGCATTCCTTTCCCTTTCATCACCGTTTAACTGTTCCCCTCACATTCAGTCTCACCTCCAGGCCTGTGCCCACCACACGGGGGGAACTTGTCAAATAAATATAAATCAAGAAGTAAACGTTTATCCCACAGGATACCATGAAAGTTGCTAAGAAATTTACACTTGATTGTGCAACATTACAGTATTTCTAATCCAGGATCAGCTGAAAACCCTCAAGGGTGCACAATATCTCCCAGGGTGCACTGGTAAAGCATGGGTAGCGTTGCTAACAGCAGCACGCGGTGATGGTGTCGCAGACGTTTAGCCTGGAGGGCCATTTGGTTACTCAGGGGACTGCTTGTTGTGTCAGTCATTTGCAGCGACCGCTAAAGAGTGCACTTAGCATCCTCTGTTTCCCTGTAGCAAACATGTGGGAGTGACATGATACTGTACGAGAGCCTGGACAACATATAACATTTCAAAGCAGTTTCCTAATTGTTTCCAGGCCAAGGTCGATAGCCTATATGGAAGCAATCCCTTCTTTCAAACTTTTTTCATCCACAGATTGGGAAACATTAAAGTGTTAAGTAAACTTGACCCAGGCGGGCTAATTCATTGGGAAATAGCTGTGGTTTGTACATTCAGAGCCATATCAGTGACAGTCAGTCAGTGGCTTTTCTTCTGCTTGGATAGTCACCATATGTTTGGATGGTTTTTGGGGCACAATCACAGCACAGGCAGTCACTGAGTAATGACATTTGTTGTCTATGATGGGGGACTGTTTATAAAAGAGAAGAATAGATTAACCAGCATACCTGGAGGAAAGGGTCCATATGTTCTAAGTACATCATTCTGTGGGATCATCTTGTTATAAACCTTACGCACCACAGGTTTGTGGCTATGTGGGATAGCAACCATGCTGTGCCTTTGGAAATGTTGATTTTGGGGTTCAAATTTGTAATATTGAGCAATTTCAGTGAGTAAAATCAAAAAGAAGTCAGATTTTAGTTTCACCCTGTAGAAAAAAAGACTTACACAAACCAAATGTACCTGTAAATCAATACTTATTGGTCAAATCCTGGCATAAAAAAATGTCAAAGGAACAGTCACAATAAGTGATGCTATTTTCTCTCTTTTCCAAATGAAATAAATGAACAGAAACAGTTGCATTAAACATCAGAGGTACCAGACTTTGTTTTGAATTTTATTTGTACAGTAATGGTGTGGAATATTATCCAGTAATATATGTAAATAAATGATTTTATATATCATTGTAAAAGCTCTTTACACTAACTGAATGCACCTCAAAACTCAGATCCCATATGCAATGATGAGGTAGACATTAATAATGGTATTTTCCACCCTCTGCAACAAAAATATCGGATACACCTTAAATTACTCTTATCAATGTAAGAAATATATGATTATCATGAAACTCTGTACATCACAAATAATAAAATAATTATAGAATAAAAATTATACCGATTTGAGTGCATTTTGTATATTTACAAAGAAATGCAGTTTTCTCATTTCTTCATTCGTTGCACTTTTGTAAAGTTTTCCACTGTACAAATATTTACAGCTCAAAAAATAATGAACAGCAGTGCATTCAAAGCTAATGTGCATTTAAATAGCGTCTCGTTTTTCGAGTCTTTTTCTTATATTTTCGTCATCAGAGACAAACTCTGCCTGACCGCGTGTCCTTGGCGCAGTCAGTTGTGGAAGTGCATTTCGTAACGATGCAGACTTTTGAGCTAAAAGTTCGCCTCAGTTATGTGTGCTTGTTTTTTTCTTCTTTTATAATTTTTTACAACAGGGCCCCGGTCGGGCACGAGGCTGTCTGCGTGTCCTTTCAGTTCATAGAGGCGCGCAACGCCATTCCACTGGTCCCCACTAAGGCAAAAAATCTCTTGACGGCATCACCACCAACATCTTATCTCCTGTGCTCCGATCAGGCCGTGAGTGAGTGTGAGTGAGTGTGTGAGTGCGTGTTTGGTAGATGTGACATTCACCCTCTTTTTAGCAAAACAAGCCTTTGCTCGGGGCCTGTAATGACTCCAGCTGGACGGTGGCAATTACGGCCTGGATGCACAGACCCAAAAGAGTCCGGCCTGGCAGGCAGGATCACACGGCAGAGCTGTAACAAAGCGCTGTCCTCTGGCCTCGGCACGAACAGGTGCACAGCCGGGCTCCCATCCCAACAGGCTCCCATCTCGCCTCGTACCCAGTCTCTGTGCCATATGGACGCGTCTCTCTCTCTCTGGGAAACAAAAGCCTGTTTGATGAGCGCTGACCTGTTGCGTGGATGGGAATGAAGGCGTAACACTTTAAGGCATAGAGTGTGAATTATTGTTACCGTGCAGAGTCTGAATAAATAGCAGAAATCGCCTTCGCGTGCATCCCTTTTGAATCAAGACAAGGCGCGTCATGCGTAAAAGCAATCCCCACCTGTGAGGGACCCGTCAACACTCATCTTTGATTTTTATGTCTTTTTTAAGAGTTTTTATGATCCCAAGGGTCGCTACCTGCACCCACACTGCTCCACCACCATGTCCTCGTACTGTTTGTACACCACGTTGTTGCCTGAGTCTATGTACAGGATGCTGATGGGGCTGAGTTTGGTGGGGACGCAGCAGCTGGGTGGGGTGCTATTAGGGTCCATAGAGTTCATGAGCGTCTGTATGATAGCGTGGTTTGTGGGCTCGAGGTGCGACCTGAGAGGAAAGTCACACACCCCCTCGCAGTGGTATGCCTCGTAATCCAGGGGCGCGATGATCCAGTCGTCCCAGCCCAGCTCTTTGAAATTCACATGCAGCGCCTTTTTGCTGCACCTGGATTTGGACTTTTTCCCGTGCCTCTTCCCGTGTCGGTTACTCAGCGCCGTCCTCCTCCGCCGCCGCGGTCCCTCTCCTTTCACCCCCCTCAGTGACACCCCCTCCTCTGCCGCTTTCACCACCAGCGCCTCCTCCTTGTCTCCCACCGACCTCCGAGACTTGATCTTCTCCTTCATCTCGTTGAAGAGATTCTCGCGCTTCTTTGAGCGCGTGTAAGCCACCAGGATGGCCTTCTCCCGCTGGGGCCGTCCACCCCGGTCTAAACCCAGCTGCCTCAGGTCCACTTCAGTGTCTGATTTACCAAGAGTGACGCGGAGCTGGAAGCAGAGCTGGTTCCCCTGCTGGTGGTGCTGGTGGTGCTGGTGGTGATGGGTCTGATGCTGGTGTGCTTTGAACATTTCCCACACGTCCAAAACCTCCCAGCCTGCCTTGGTGGAGTCCAGCGGGTCCAGAGACCTGGAGTCCAGCAGCCTGTCGGAGCGACACGGGTAGAGCTGGAGGTCGTACAGACCCGTGGTCTGCAGGGAACTCTGCAAATCCCCGCGCGCTCTCCTAAATATCCTTAATTCCGCCCCGACCAGCTCCTCTTTGTCTGAAAGGGTTGAGACATCAAACAGATACTTTTGTCTTCGCAGAGGAGAGTGCAAAAGATCGTCTGCAAGAATAAAAGAAGAAAATAATTGCAGTCAGATTCACTTAGGGTGTACAGTGTTCAGAGGGGGGTGGAGGGACTCACATTCTCCCACAGAGGCCTTCCCTCTCTCTCTCCCTCTCTTTCCCTCTCTCTTTCCCTCTCTCGCTTTCTTCCCTTGTTTTTCAAATGTCCACCCTGAACCTGCTTAAAACAAACTGTAGTCGACAAGTGTAAAAACTTACTGTGAACACTTTTTTATGATCGATAACTTCTGTCGCCTCAATCGACGATATATAACATTTTACGCATTTTTGAGCAGAGTTCAAATCTTGTTCCCATCAGTGAATTTTATTTGATTTAACACATTGAATGAATTTTGCTTGTCATGATACATTTTTAAGCCTTAATCACCAACTATTAAGACTGCAAAGCAGTTTGATGGATTCATTGGTGCGTTTTCTTTTACTTAAGTTGAACAATTTGACAAATAAATGATGCGAAGCTATAAAATGCTTCAAAGCCCTCAGTCCTAATTTTGTATAAAGAAAGACCCCCATGTCTGTTTTCATAATAATGTAAATATGTGATGCATCTGTCCGTTGATATGGTGTTAAATTTCGTTGCAGTGACAATAATCCAATCTAAATGTACTGCGGTGTCACTTTTAATCAAATCCTGCATGTTTTAATGGAAACATACTCTCCCTTCATTCCACTTGATGACAGATTAATTATTAATTTCCAGCTTCTTGACAGAGTGGAAGTGAACTTTTCCCTCTTTATGGCCTCAAAGGCTCTTAAATCTGAGCAGCAGTCACAACTTCAGAGATGTTTTCTTTTTGGAGAACTCTTGCAGAGTTGTGAGGCAAAGAAAGAAGGAAGGAGAGAAAAAGAAAAAAAACAAGGGGCCTAGTGATGTGAAGGCCCCTGGGTGCTGCCAGACACAACGGACCAAAGGCGACATACTGTACACTCAACGGAACAATACACAATTAATGCATTATTCCCCGCTGCAGACCCAGGAGGCCTGCAAATATCCAGGCAAGGCGAACCAATGAGAGGGAAGTGTAACAGTGAGGAACAATGCATGAAAGGAGTGAGCGTCCACTGTGAGTGTTTTCTTCTTAAAAACAGGAATTCAGCCTCTCTTGAAAATATAGTTTTATATTGGGTAAATACGTGTTATCAAACTGCCACGTGATGTGTACACTTAATTTCTTTGTTTGGTGACTAAAAAAAATTACTTTATTATAACTAGTTCGTTCGTTTCACTAATCCCTGCGGTATGTTAGGGCGACTAAAAATGTATTGTATTTAATTTTATAACAGGTATTACGTATCTACTGTTCAACATGCAAATGCCTCAATATTCAAAGCAAAAGTAAGTGATTTTTGTAATTACAAAAGCGGTTACAAGATATTAGATTTTAAATCTGAAAGCATCATACATTTAATTTGATAGTTGGATCCAATAAAAACTCATTGTGTCCTTGGTTTTTCCCCCTTCTCATCTTTTAAATATTGTTTAAACAGCCTTTTGTCCTCCAAACATCCTCTTATATATTTATAAAACACGCTCTAATGGGAGTTTTGAGTCTACTTGTCAGTTTCCCTCTGTGAGTCCTGCCCAGTCCAACAGAAAAACAGATTAAAACCTTGTGCTCGTTTCAGGGACTTTGTCCGTATGGTCTGAATTAGGATTCTTTTTTTAATAAGACCTCAAACAAATCGAATGCAAGTTCACCAAATAATTAACAGTTCTGAATTCCCAACTTCCTCATTAGAGCACTTCCCCTCTTATATTTCATCTCATCCTGCCAACGACAACATTCCGCTTCAAACGCGCCTGCACGGACTGACTGACTGACTGTTTGGATTTCTGAGAGAGATCCGTGTTGACAGTTCAAATGTATAAAGTTGTCTTAATTTCATTATTGTTTGTTTTGTTTTTCCTAAAGACAGAAAAAAGCAACTTCTCTTCATTACGCACATGCTTCTTGGTGGATCGCTGCAGAAGAATGCGCTGATTTGAACTTTGTGGTTAAAACGGCATCCTGTGCACTTTCGTTTGACCTTGTATCTTCTATTCGAACAAATGAAAAACATGTTTTTGTCATCCATGCCTCAGTTTGGAGAGAGGAAGAGAGACAGAGAAAAAGAGGGGGAGAAAGAGAGGGAGAGAGAGAGAGGGGCCGGGCTGCACCATCTGCGCTTTAATGAGTTACCCCAAGTGCCAAAAGTAATTTTCAGATTCGGGTTATTCTTTTCTGATCTTGCTTTTTGTGACCTCCAGGAAACACCCTGCCTGGTTTTATAAGCAAAATTAATTTAGCCACTAAAGTGTAAAAGCCAAAGAAGCCGTAGATGATTGGTGCACTCCGTAAAACCTGTCTCTGTGGGTAACTAATGCGTCAAAGACGCAAAACTACTTTACGCGTCAAAAAGCTGCCCCGTGTGAATTTCCTTCCTGACGGAGATGATTTGAACAACTGCCAGACGAGGTTCTTTTTGCAGGTTAATGCACAGCAACACTTTTGAGGATGCCGGGAGTTATCCCAAAAGAAAACGAATGCGCCTGGGCTGAAGGAAGAGGAAGAAAAATAATTTTCCGTAATTAAAGTGGCGGTCGCACAGGGAGGTTCCGCAGGAAAAAAATATGAACCACTTCACAGCGGAGGAAATGCTCTTTCATTTTTTTTTCCTCTCGTCGTTTTTTTGGTGATGTGCCCATCGTGGCAAAGCTGGGTCATTATGGGAGAATAGACAGTGTTTGATATGTTATGACATGAACACTCAATTAGATCACCGAGTTCAAATACTCCAATCAGTCGTTCGATGCCAAGCAGCTCTCAGAGGGTCCAGCTCGGGGTCAGAGCCAGTGACACATCACATCAAAATCACAGGAGAAAGTGAGGCGTTTTTCCTATCAAATCAGTTCACACTGCAAGAAGTGGCAACGAGGACGGGCCTCAGGATTCCTCTTCAGTCTTAAAAAAACCTTTTTGTCTTTAAACGAGCAACAGTGAGAGACGTGAGCAGTCCCCAATTTAACTGCAGGTTAATTTAAAGGGAAAATGTTTCCTTTTAAATCAAATATTTTTAAACGGGATTCTTGAAAACAAAGCTGGCTCGCTAATGAATATTTGCACACCAGGTGATTTCACCGCTCAGAGATAAGAGAGTTATTTTAACAGCCGACTCTGCTCCACATCTCGTAATGATGGATATTTTCTGCAGCGCGTTTTCTGAGGGTCAGAGTGTTTTGGGCAGGAGGGAACGCAAACAAAGATAGCTTTTATTTCTCCAGCAAAGATTAACTCAGCTTATGTCCCCCCCCGTGTGTATGTGAGTGTGTGTGTGTGTGTGTGTGTGCGTGTGTGTGAAATGTGTTTGTGAATATCAGATTGTGTTTGTTCTCGCGGGCTGGTCAAATCACTTGGTTACACATGTTAACTGACCCAAACACCTGCTACTCACACCGAGCCGCTCCACTCGCCTTTGTCAGGACAAGTGGGCCAAACTGAGCTTCATACTGGCAACAGTTGCAACTCAAAAAAGCATAGCATGTGTGTTTTTTGCATTTTAAATTCCCGGCTTGTGCATAAAATGTGCGTTTGGAGATTGAAAAAATAATCATATAACAACAACTAAGCGAAATAGCAAAGGTTAGGACGTGTTCACGTGGTGTTTTGAAGCAGAGCAGAGCGGCTGCAGTCTGCAGTGACAGAGATTTATAGCCTTCATTTAGAGAGCGCCTTAATTAGTGTTTTATTGTCGTGTTACCCGGAGGTTAATTTAATTGTAACAGAACTTAATACTCGGAAAAAGTTACGTTTCGGCAGCTGAAACATCCGAGTGTAATGACAGAGCGGCTCATGAGCACCAAGACATTCTCCAGCTTGTAAGACTTCTGGTTTTACATAAATTTGTGTAAATATTTTGCATTAAACTGCATTTTCCGCTCAATTTCCCCTGTTCCAAAGCGTGCGTAAAAATCGCTGCCATGATCCCGTCTGCCCATGCGTTTCGACATCCCTACACTTTACTGAAACTTTTAGTAGCTAATCTAAACAAGAAGAGAATATTAGACATGTCAGCTGAGGACAAACTGTGCCACAGAATTATGCAATGCAGAGCAGAAGGAGCTGGCAGCAGAGAGAAACCAACCTGTTCCTCTGTCCACAAAACTTGTGATGGTGTTGGCAGATTTAGAGGAGCGGAAAAAGCTTGCGTTTAGTCCGAGCTTCTCTGCAGCCGAGTAAGTCCTGTAAATGGAGAGCATGTATTCGTGTGGCACAATAGCGTCCTTTAGGTCGTCTTTGTGGTGGCCCACGATGGGATGCGTAGACGTGAAGATGTCTTTTAGGAATTTGGATGACCTTTGTCCGCTCTGATGAGAGATCCTGGCTCCTCTGTTTCTCCTCGGTGCAGAGGGAGAGATGATAGCAGCAGACTGAAAACAAGGTATATTCCCAAAGAAAACAAGCAGCAGGCCCAGATATAGCGTCACCAGTCGAGATGCGTCCATGGCTGGAAGAGTCACCGAGAGATGTTCAGGAACTCTGTATTTCCCGCTCAGTTAGTTTGGACTCGAGGGGCCGCCGGTGTCGGAGATGGTGTGCGCGTCAGGGTCGGAGAGCTGCTACTTTTGTGCTCCCTGGTCGCACCAAAAGAAGTGTGTTCTGCGCTCTGGACTCCACACAAGAGCAGAGACTGTTGGGCCGAGAGAAACACGCCCACATGGTCCCTCAGTGCAGGGCTTCCCAAACTATTTCATGACACAGACCACCACACGGACGCGCTCTTAAGAGCAAAGCGCCGAGAGAAAAGTTTATGTTGTTGCTTGACGTTCACCGCTTAAACTACCCATACTGTCTCATGTTTGAACTGCAAATGGGGCAAACATAATTTGTTTTTTAAATAACTGTTTTTATTTTAGTGGTTTAATCCCACCACTATAGCCTACTGACATTTAACTTACTCGATTTAATGACGGAAAATGATGGAAAAAACACCTTATCTATCATCATCAAACTTATAAGGTTGGCTAAAAGACACACGGATCAACTGTTACTGAAAGAAAAAACTACAACAGAGTTACAGTCCTTCTTATCACATAGTCTTTAGGAACCTGAAAGCTTTCAAGGACAGCTCTGGAAGATTAGATTAGATTTTACGCACAGATAGGCTAAGTAAATAAGAATATCATAAAGCAACAGCACATTTTAAATGAACATCATTAGACAAGGAGTTTAACAAATAATTAAAAGAGGAATCTTCAATTACAATAAATGAATAATTGGCCAAATAAGAACCAATACGAGATGTTGAATTGGGCAGAAGACAAAAGAAGAGGGCAGATGTCTTCAAAAACAGAAGCACCTCAAAGACTCAGGCAGGCGTTTCGTGAGTTGGGACTAAACTCACATCAGAATAATCCCAAAACATTCAGATTTGCTGTGAAGACAGTAAATTTCATTAAAGTCATTCAAATAACATTGGTGACCTCTAGTGGCCATTGCCTGTAATCGCAGCCTGATGTTACCAAAAACCCAGAAACCAGGACAAATGCTGCGTTCAAGTTCTTCCGGAAAATCGTAACTTAGCACATTCCTCCGGTCCTGATTGATTCACCTACATCTCAACGAGAAGGTCTTATATTTTAACCATCAGTAAAACACAACTTAAATCCAAGTTATGTCAGTTCCAGTCAACTCAAAACTAGAATAAAGGAAGTTATGGGTCAATATCCCCATAAAGTGTCTTTTATCTCCCCAATAAAAGTTTTGATTTTCTTCTGCACTTCATAATCATTGTATTAAATAGATATTGTGATGTTACACATGCATATTGGTCAAGCTCCCACACTTTTTTTTATAAGTTACTGACATACTGACCGTATACTGTTTTACAAACACAGAGTATCATGCATTTCTTAAGGGTTTTATATATCAGTTGATAATTCACAATGACAGAATGGACATGTCTAGCTTGACAACATCCAACCATAGTGTGATTAAAATAACAAAACATAAGAGTAAACACCAACTCTGCAACCAGCTGTTTCACTTCAAGAAAGGCCAATTGCTTGTAGTAATGTCACTGAAAATATCATAGGGTTAGGGGCTGTTACCCCGTAATGACATGGTGGACAGCAATTTTCAAGACACATGCAAAATGTTCAGTATGCTTATAAAAATAGAATAAACATGATTATAATGTTGCCATGTTGAGGATAATAAAAAACACACAGAAAATGATATAGTATCGTTTATTACCACTTATTGTACACACTGTAGTTAGCAGAGCAGTTTGGACACACATTTACAGAGCCTTATCACTGTATTTCTATGTGTACAAATGTTTGAGACTTCAGAGTTTCATTGTTCTCACACATTTTCATGATGACTCAGTGACTTATGGGGATACCGAAGGCACTTTATGATGTGATATTGACACTTATGATACATTAAATACAATTTAAAGCAAACTTCATCTGACTCTGACTCCTGTTTGTGGAGTAGAGTTATGGTGTAGAACTTCACACATGAGGAAGTGCAAGTGCTTTGTTTCAGTAGGAAATTAAAACTTATTCAGTAAATTCAGTTTCATCCGTGGCATAGAACATGCAGATCATTACAAAGATTTATGTGAAGCTGTTTAATCAGGCTGCTCCTAGAAAATATCAGGTCTCCTGAAACTCTTGGCTACTTAACCCCTGTTCAAAGATTCACATTTTTACAGAATCTTTCCACCTAATACTTTAAGAACTTACATGTTCTATTTTAGGACACAACTCTGCACTGCAATTGTGATGCTTGTATTGTGAGATCTGTTTTACAAGATTTTAACCCTCTGTTTCACCACCAGTCTATCTTTTTTGAGCAATAGTTTTTGTCTCATTTATTTATTCATTTATTCATTTTTGAAACGCTTTAAGCTGTCTTGTTGAAATGTGTCATAAATAAACTTGCCTTGAGTTGTCTACTTTGGCGCCCCCTGTTGGCAAATCTGTATGCCTGTTTCTCCTTCCTAGAAGTCGTGATCAATTCTGTTCTGTTGTACATATTTATTAAACCCCTTCTCACAAGCTTTGAACACTAGTATGTGACAAAATGATAGTGTTACTATAGTGTTAGATAGCAATGATGCATGTGCTTGTTTTACCAGAAAGGCAAGAAGGATAAACTGGAAGGCGATTTTCCTCAGATATTAAGGCAGTGAGGTCTTTATAAAGAGTCGTCTTAAATTTAAGCCAATGTTTATTTTAAATCACAAATGTGCATTTTTTAAAAGCATTTTCAATTTCTTATCTAAGTTAATTTTTTTATTTATTTATTGTTTGTTTGTTTGTTTTGCATTGTTTTGCATTGTTTTATTGTTAAAGCCCATTTCCGCTAGTTTAAAATATAAAAATGAAAAACTGGGTTTGTTGAGATATTTTTTGCCCATAATAGGTCAAATAAACTAGATGAACAGTCGAAATTTCGGGTTTTAATCTAACAATTTGTATATTTTTTCTTATTATTTGACTTTGTTATCTAAAAAAGATTAACTAACTCTCAAAATGTTGACTTTTACCTCAAATTTTGACTTTTTCCTCAAAAATTTGACTCAATAGGCTATGTGCCAAAAAACAAAAAAACAAAACAACAACAACAAAAAAAAAACTCAACACAGCCAAATTCTAGTTTCTATTTTGAAAACATGTCTCCCATTATTTTTGAAAACCTCTGTGCATCCCCCCGTCATTGACTGTCACCGAGGTCACAGCAGTGACTCTGGTCGTTGTGGTCATTAAAATGGGATCTTATTGTCAGCCTGTCCAATCTGCCATCATCCAGCAGAGGGCCTCAGTGAAAAGAAGATAAACAGTCGCTGCTGACAGATCTCATGCTGACATATGACTCAGTTATAGTTCCCACCCAAGGCATTTTCACTAACCAGTCTGACGCACTCCTCACGATGTTCACCTGTGCAGAAACCAGAGCCACGAAAATAAAAGGGCATTTAACACTCGTGTGAAATCAAATGCTTTGGAAGGACATAGTATTATTTTTCTGCTTTATTTTCTAGGAATGAATCAGTGGCGCAGTTTAAAGGCAGACATCTTTTTATAATGAGCTACAGAATCTCAGTATAGACGTGTAGAAGCAGCTGCTGCCTCAGTGATTTCAGCACCATGGAGAGCAAACTGTTCTCCTGCACTGACAGGAAGTCACAACACTGCACAGCCAGACCTCCTGCGGGCACTATGCATATTTCTTCAGCTATATGTCATGGTTTCCCTGCTATCCACATGGTTTTATGGTTAGCCCTCTAAAAGCCTTCAAATGTGGGAATATAAGTCACAACTCAACGCAAGAGCTGCGGAGAAGAAGCCTCAACTGGATCAATAAACATAGATATTTGAGTTATAGCGATGGTAAAAGCAGGCATGAATATTGACAGTGCGCACTGACATGTATTCTATGTTTACCTGCATGCTACTTTGGATATGATCCAGTTTTACGCATGTGCGGTGGAGCATGTCAGAGCATGTAACATACTCAGCCTATGCTTTATATATGGTGGAGGGGATTCAGTGGTTAAGTAATGCACCTCGCGTTATGTAACTCGCATGGGATGGTCGTCATATTGCGCGTGCACACTCAGTGGTCTCGCTTCTTGTCCAATCGTGCGTGTCCTCAGTCAGCACTCAGCTCTCCTCCACCCAGCATCCACCCAGCAGCAGCAGCAGCAGCAGCAGAGCGCAGGCTGCCACCGCCGGAGCAACAGCACAGGAACGACCCTTTGTGCTTCACCGACTGGCACGCGTCCTTCAGAGGGGGAACCACAACCAGACCAACCGGGTGAGCCTGTAAATTTATTATCTCCTTCACAAATAGCCTCTGAAATCATCTTAATTGTAGGATCAGACTTAAAATCGAGCCAATCTGCTGGCATGGGAGCAGGTGAGGTCAGGAGACGCTGTTTACAAGTTCAGGAGCGAGTCTTTTATCAACCATTAACACCAAAAAACGTTCAATATGGTCAATAATTTAATATTAAATGGCATTTAGGTGTCAAAAACTGGGACCTTCCATCACCAGTGTTTAAGCACAGCGTGATCCTTTATTCTTGAGGCGGCGGCATCTCCGAGCTTGAGAAAAACATCCTCAGCAGCAGCAGCAGCAGCAGCAGCTGTGGGGGCGCCACATGAAACAAAACAAACCCCACATCTATGGAAAAAAGCCTAAAACATTCAGAAAAAAACAGCCATTAAAACGTGTGAAACGGGAAGCTGTACTGGTGGCTGAAATCAGGACACAAAATGAGCCATAAACCAATGTTAAAATGTTTTTTATCTGAAATTTGAAAACAAAGGGAGGCATGTAAACAGGTCAGCACATGACTTTCACTTTTCATGATTCATGTCTTAAAGCATTTTTTAAATGATATACCAGATATTTTCCTTATAATGTTTTTAATTGAGTGTAATTCATTCATTTGGAGTTTAAAAATTACAGAGTGATTGGTGCAAAACTTCCACCTTAAAGAACAGAGTTATTCTTGGTGTTTTGGTATTTTTTTCATCTTTGAGGCAAAAGCTACATATATCTACCTAAAACCCTTGAGAAATAGTCTTGGGACAATTTTGTTTCAGTTTCAGTTTGCTTTATTGTTCCTGGAAGTGAAAGTGTTCACTCAGTATGATATCATCCAATGAGGAGGAGGATGATGTAGACTATTCAAGGTCTGGTAAAATCAGAACAAGTTTCCTATGGCATACTGCCCAGACAAAAAACAAAGTCTGTGTCTGTCAGTACACAACATTCAGTATGATTCGTCATGTGGCACAGTCATTGAAAATGGATGTCAGGAAATGGATTTTGTTAAATATTTCTTTATCTGGTCAACTCAAACAAGGTCTTTTGATATCAGCCACTACACCCCAAATTACAGTTGAACTGTGATGGTGTGCTTGTTGTTTGTTTATACTGCTTTATTTCATGACATGATGGCTGTTATTTTTTATGTTGACTCCTGAGGGGACAGCTGAATATTTCTAGTACTTAAGCAAAAGGCAACTCTCACTTTGGATCATGTATCATATCATATTATGTCATTCCACGGCACACTGTATTTGTGCATTGTATACAACTGTAATGTTACAGTATAAAGAGTTGAATGTTGTTTTCATATCTTTCTTAAAGTCTATATATTAAGAAATTAATATGATAGAATTGAAATATCTTGAGATTTTGTTACTGAACAAATTAACATTTATTACCTCATGAACACACAAAAGTACTGAGAATTGGCACCACTGAATAATGATATTTGCTACTTTTCAGGTTCCAATGTGAAACGTGCCAATTCCTAATCCTATCATAATGTGTCTTTTTTAGTCTGTTACTGAAAAATCCCTTGTGATTCACACCAGTGTCCCTGAAACACAAAAATGAACCAGTGCCTCAGGAAACAAATGCACAGATTTTAGTGTTTATTTGTTTGAAATAACCATCAGCAGCCTTACATTAGTCCATACTCATCAACATAAGAGAGCACATAGGCATGGCTGGATTAAAGGACTTTATTATTCACGCCCACTCCATGCTGTCGACCATCTGGATGAGAGAAAGCTTCAGCGTAGGCTTAGAGATTTGTTTACCAGCTATATACACACACATCATCTCCCAGTGGCGGCATCCATCCAGTCCTTTTCCAGAACATCTGTTAACATCAAATTATGACCCGGAGGGAGGGAGGTGATGTGCCTTTTGGATTGTGTCACTTAGAGAGTGTGGCTGCTGGTCACGCTTAAGAGCTTGAAATCCTGTGTTTGCATCTTAGGTAATGCTTAGCCTGCCCCACAGTAGGTAGCCAATCAACACTGTCTGGAGTCAAGCAGAGGATCAAGGATGGAGCAGAGGAGAGGATACATAAGCCTGCTTTAGAGGGGCTATTTCAGAACCAGAACAAGGGCAAATTTAATGGAGTCAGGCTAGATCCCATTGGAGCAAAAATCAATTTTGACACACGAAGTTAAGCCTTTGAGAGTGAAGCTCTTTCTGCAAACACCCCCAAAGTTATTCAATTTTTATTTGATTTCAAATAATAGGCAAATGCAACTGTAACCAGAGGTATGTTGAACTATAAAACAATGTTAAGAAGTTATACCCAACATTACTTGTTCTGACCTGCAGTATTTTCCCCATTTGTATCCTTTTTGCAAGCTTGTGTTATTGGTAAAATTTCCTTATCAAAAAAACATTTCTAAACCATGTTTCTCTTTCATTTCATTTGCTTGTTATTTATTTTTCCAGCTCAGTTACCGGGAAGATTTTCACCCAAAATTCAAAATCCATCGATCTATTCCAAGATTAATTCATCTCAAGTTTTTCTTTTCATTAAATATTGATATTTTGTTTTTATCCCAGGCTTATTTTCTACAAAATTATTGAAAATGAATGACAGAATATTACCTGCAACCAACGTTTGAAAAGTGAGGCAGTGGTGCTGTTTGAGTTAACACAGTAGCTCCCTGAGCTCCCCTGCTCAGGGACAGCTTGTTCATTCAGTCAGAGAAAAACATTCAACAGCTGAATGGTGAACACCCACACAGCACCTCAGCACACTCCAGATATTCTTTCAGTGAAGGATAGCGTGTAGGGAAGAGCAAGCAGAAGCCTTCACTCTCTGCACATTCACTCATAATTGGTCCCATCTCGCCTCAGATATTCATGCAGCTCTGTTGCTAAGACTGTTGCTAGGGCACGGCTCTGGTTGTTCTGCCCGGGCTTGGTGTGATAATCAAATTCAGTTGTGCCAGACAGTGTGCCGGGCAGGCCGTGCTCTGCCCCGGCATCACGATGCAGTAGAGGCCTGATTGTGAAAGTGAAACTGCAGGAAGGTGCTGCAGGCCGCTCTGAACCAAAGCTATTTCTGAGTCTGATAGAAGGAGATGGAGTTTGATTCCCATGACTCTCTGCTCTATTTGTGCAATCCTCACTGGGCCCTGCTGGGTGGAGAAAAGAGATTTTGCAGGATGTGATGTACAGTCGAGAATCAATAGGTGTTATCACTCTGCCATTGATGGAAACTGTTTGGGCTAAGTGAAAATGAACATGAAGGACGGACTGTAGAAAAAGGAAAAGGGGAAACAGTGAGGGAAAAACAGGTTCAGAACCACTGATGTGGAAGCAGAACAGAGACCTTTGGGTCCATTACATCATCTGTGATGCAAAAAGGGGAAAACACGTATGTGCTTATGCAACAAACCCCCCTCAAGCAACAACTCTGCGAGGAAATCAACAGAGAAGGAAGGAAGTGAAGGGATTATATAAAGTTTATTCAAGTGTAAGAGAAATTCTGCATTATTTAGCGTTCGAGCATCAATAAGAAATGCATGTACCAAACTAAAGTTCAGTGTTAGATAAGAGTTTATCCCCACTCTGGTCTGTACTTGTATCCATTGTTTTTAAAGAGAGGATATAAAACTGCTCCATCATTTATTATATCTCAAAGATAGAAGAACTTCTGGCAGCAGACCAACAGTCCTGGCACAGACGGCGGCTGATAAGGAGAGACGGTGAAGTTAAGCTGGGCAGACTCATGCACAAAAATGGGACAACTTTCATCTTTACTGTTTCATCTTGTTCTCATCATTCAAATGACTTTGATGAAAGAAAAAATAAAAACAGAGTCAAATTTCTTCTTTTCTTCGCTGTGTATGCAGACTGATATCGCTGCTGAACAGAAAACACAAACAGATGACTTAATGGAGTTATCTGAAATATATTTGCTACGTGAATGTGCTTTTAACATTTATGGTTTTTAGCCACACTAACATAAACTGGATCTGTTTGTTGGTCCAAACTCCAGTGGGACATTCAGGTTCCTCAGAGGATTAACAACATAAAATTTACTTTTCCATACTTGTTTGTTGCTTACATTTGGAGTGAAATATCTCAACAAACTTCAGATACTCATCGCCCTTTGGAGATAAAAATGACATGTTGAGCTATCCTTTAAAGCTATTAGATGAGAAAAGTCTACAATACAGTTAGATATCTCCTGACTTTTCTACAGTGCCAGAATGAGGTTAATAAGTTTTAAAGTATCAGCATTATTAACGGAAGTTAATATTTGAGAAGAAAATATTCACCAGCAGTGCATCTAAAGTACCACAAACTTCAATTACTTGATATTCTCTGCAGAGTTTGAAGTAAAATGCTGAAACGGATGTTGCACCAAATAAATATATGTGCATAAACGAACATCAGACTTGAAAAAAGCCCCAATAACATTACCTGCTAAATGAGAGTATGTTTAATTGTTTGTATCAATTGTTTTGTACCATTATCTCCAAAATTAAGGCTGTTGATATGCTGCACACTGTAGCTTATCTGTCAATTCTTCCATTTGTTTTTACTGTCTTTTGCAACCCCTTTAATATTACGCTCCTGCACATGATTATTAGGACTAATACAATTTCCGATTTGAAAAGGTTCTCACCTGTTTATTTTTAGCTGTGACGTGTAGAATTGGCTCTGGGCTTCCTGCGCCATCTGTACCAGGCAGGGTATGTGCGTTTGTGTGTGTGTGTGCGTGTGTGTGTGTGTGGGTTGGATCTCGTGGCGTAGCAGAGTTTGAACAGGGAGTCCTTGTTCGTGAACTGTGAAAGCGCCACGTCGAGATGCTGCCACGTCTTCAGTCTGGAGAAAATGAATAATCTGATTTTTGTCTCCTTTTATTCTCCACAGCAAAAATAAACAGTACGTGAAGCACAATGGGACCATTCCAAGAATATGAGGTGAGTCTTATCTTTGTTACTGCTGATGGGTTTCTGCATGTGAATGAGCCTCATGTGCAGTGAAGAAACAGATGGACAATCTGTGGTTTGACTGTTGGCAACATGATGCTGTAAACAAACAGGGTAGATTTCAGTTTTATAAAAAGCTATAAAAAAGTAACAGAGTTTCTGTTGTACTGCAGGGTGCTATAAGGTTGTCTCTTTCAACAGGAAAAGAAGTCACCAGAGAAAGGAAGTCCTCGCAGTCGCATCCCACGTTTGGTCCTCCATCCCTTCAGGCCTAAGGACAAAGGCTCTCCTCTGTCTGATTCACCTTTCTCAGAGGAAGAGGGAAGGGAGTGTGACATGAGCTCAGACCAGTCCAAAAGGACCATCAGCAGCAACAGCTTTTGCTCTGGTAAGAAGTTCAGCTTGAGCGTGAGGAAAGCTGAATTTACCCTTGAAGAAAAGTCACTTTGAATACTTTTAACAGGCTGAAAGGTGTAAGAATGTGTCACAGTATTCTTTGTTTGTTGGGTAGAATGTGTTGAGACAGCAGTGGTGGCAGAGAAGTTCAGATCCTCAAGTCAAAGAGCCGAGTGAAAAAAATCAAAAACCAAAAACCCCCACATTATCTAACATTACTAAATGTTTTCATTTGTTGGGTCAAAACTGCAGTCGTCTGCTGATCCTTTTATTAAAAATAAAAAACAACAACTTAATATGATATCTGGTTCTTTGTTGCACATTTTTGATTTTTTTTCTCTATTTACTTTAACTGTTTACAGTTGTTCCTTCTATGTTTGCTAACTATGGTCTTTGCTATGGTAAAACTGTACATTTCCCCTTGAGGGATGAACAAAGGATTATCTCATCTTGTCCTAATACACAATTATTTGTCAAATTCAGAAAAAATATAATAATTTTCTATCATAAAATGAAATTTTATTTATGCACTCGGTCAATTGAAAGATATGCAATAAAATGTACACCTTTGAGTTACAATTGCAAATTTTGATTTCCCATCGTTCATATGAACATTTTTTTTCTGATGGTATTTTCTTCTTAGAACAAATTTTAAAAAATCATCCTGATTTGAATTGTTGAGATTTTCGAAATATTAGACACATCTGAAAATCACAAATAAAGAATACTAAAAGGAAACAAATAAGGCTGCTTTTGTATGAGAGAAATGTTGCCTGAATAAAATGAAAAATTAAAAATGTATTACCTCCATTTAAAAGTAATTAGTTTCTGATTTCAGCCAAATATACTTACCTTTTGGGATAAAGAGAAATCTTGCTCTTTTATGTGCAACTTAATAAATTTTAATGATTTTAGAATGACAAAAGTAGTTGAACAGAATGAGTCAAATTTACGATGTTTCTCTTCAGTAGAGAAGGAGTTTGCACATCAGAACAAAGGAAGGTTCAAGTGAAATTAACTTACTTCTCATTCATTAGACTTCTTTAGAAAACCTTTAACTAAAATTACATTCATGTTTATTTAATGTTTGATAAATGATCCCACTTACCAAGTAGAGCAAATGAAAGACAAAAAAAAGAAAACACACTGGAAAGTAGCCCTGTGTGTTTGTAAAGTCAGCAGCATGGGTGTATCTGTCAGCTACTTTGTGAAAGTGTGGAGTTATTATGAAAGCTGTCATGTTATCAGTCAGATAACATCTGGGCTGGACCTTGAGCTCTTACTGCCTGCTTGTGTTCGCTGCCTGCCCCGCGCTGTCTGTTTTGGCTATTACTGTCTGTGTGCCTGTCTACAATAGATGACACCGGCTGCCCCACTAGTCAGTCTGTGTCCCCCTCCAAAACCCCGTCAGGCTCAGAGCAGAGTGACCGCGGCTCGCCCAAACTCCCCGAGCGCAAGACCAAAGTGAAGAGGGTGAGGATGATGGCTGAGTGGAGCGGAGAACCACGGAGCTCACAGAGGCACAAGAGGGAGCTGAGGTCCGCGATGAAAGCCAGAGGTACAGGAGAATACAGACAACAGAAAGATGAGAGATTGTTGTCTTTCTTTTATTTAAAAACTAGAATGAAGACCAGTTTCTCATTTTAGGGCTGCAACAGAACAATCAGGTACAGCTCTTTGTTTGAAACATTCCTGTTTGTGTTTTATTTCTGCATAAACAGACCAATGGCAAACAAGCTTCTGCAGGCCAGTGAATCTCTGGGGACAAAAGTACAAAAACTGTGCATGTGTCACATGACAGCATGCAGCAGATTCCTATGGCATGTCAACAGACATTTAGCAGGAGAGCAGCTGCTAAAAGTAGGATAATAACTGGAGCTAATGGTGCTGTCCTGCCCTGAGTTAAAGTTGCAAAAAATCAATGTCAATCTAATATCTGCAATATCAAAGCCACGGCCTCCTGCAAGGCGCCTTTGAATGATAATACAAGACACTCCAGCCTCTTTCCTGAATGGAAACATCCACTTTTTTAACCAGGAGAAGCAAAAAGACCAACTCAGTCTTTGTCAAAATAAGCAAGAAGCTGATTGGTGGAGGGAAAATAGTTACAGGAGCTTAGCCAATTAGACTGATTAGCAGGAGGTCACTACACTGACTGAACACACACTGACTCTCATTTGACTCACCCCGTGGTGGAGGATCACAGAGTTTTAGTGTTTTAATATCACGGTCATCACTGGAGACAGCACCATGGTTTTGTATGATGGAAAGAGATGCTTCTCAGGTATGAGATATACCAAATATTTGATTTATCAAATTTGATATTCTTTTTAAAAACTGTTTCTCTACATCAGTTGGTTTTGGTGCTGAAGTCTGTGGAGTAACTTATTTAATGGGCAGACAGCACATCATGACTGTATGTTATCAGCACACAGGGTGTTAATGGAATAGTATCACATTAAGTGGTTTATCTGTAAACCAACAGAAGTCTGACATTGGTTTTAGATTAAGTGGTTCAAGAAGAAGCTGCTAAAGGCCACAAATGCTGTATCATACTCTGAGTGGAAGTTTTTCTTACAAAAGCTACAACAGGTTTCTGCTTCATTCACTCAATCTTAACATGCACACATATTAGACAGTACTGAGCATAAAGAGACTTTTACAAATGGACAGAAAAACAACTTAAATGTTAGCTTTGATGGTATTTTTGTAACTAAAAGTGAGGCTAAAATCTCTTTCTGAAGCAGCCTCACTGAGATTGCAAAGCTAGCATGTGTCTTGGTGAGGTTTATTTTTTATTTCTTCTATTTATGCTTTTAAATTAAAAATAGAACAACTTTTGGCTTTTAAGTTCTTAGAAGTATTATATTCTATGCTAGGTGATATAAAATGTTGGTACATAGTTTGTAGGTACGCTAAAATCCAAACTTTGCTAACATTAGCTCATTCAAGCTAATTTTTGCTAACCCAGCTTCTACAGCAGACCAGTTTTTCCAGGTTTTATGTGATTTTGGCCAGAAAAACACCAGAGTTTTTAGTTTGAGATGATGCATTTTGTTTCTTGTGAGTTGCCTGGGGGTCTAACAGTAAAAATTCAGTCTTAAGGGTATCATCTGAATGAGTGTATAATCCTAACAGTGATGCTTCTCCCTGCAGGTAGTGAGGCAGACTTCAGCTCCTCCAGCAGCACAGGAAGCCTGAAGACCAAGGAGAGCCTCCACTTTAGTTCAGCCGGAAAGAAAACTTCATCTCGCAGGTATGAGGCTAATGAGAACTGTACACTCCTTCAACACTACGGCGACCACACAGCCTCTTTTGACACATTCTCCTTTTTGGTGGTAAATTATGTCTGAGGGTATTTTATAAAATTCCCAAAAGTGTCTGTTTTTCTCTGAGCTTGCTCAACAGACCATTAATATTCATAATGAAGAACTGCACTGGGCCACTGGCATTATTCTGATGCACCAACCTGCCAAGAAACATGCTCTGACTGCTTGAGCTGCACTCTCAGACAGAAAATGCACAAGTGGAAGTGCATATTTGCAGACAAACAGCAAATATATGTTAGTACCCCTCTTTTTTTGTCAAGTTTCTGACCAGTGGGAGGCACCGTGTACTATCTGCAAAACTGGCACTTCTGTGTCAGACAAAAAGTTAAACACCTGAAAATCTAAATTAAAATTTAGCTAAGATTTTGAGGCATTACCTATATTTTTGCTCAAGAGGATATGTATTATTTCAATCTATTCAAGAATGTGATGAGGCATTGTTATGGAAGCCCATTGCTGCCATTGGAAAAAGTAAAAAAATAAAATTTTGGCTTTAATGAGGATTTTTGGCCCATATTGAGTCAAAATTTTGAGAAAGTCAAATTGATAAGCTATTACAGTCAAAATTAACAGAAAAAAAAGTCAAATTCTGAAAAAGTGAAAATTATGTGATGGTCCAAATTATGAGACAATGAAGGCAAAACTTTGAGGCAATGAAGGCAATGAGATTTAAAGTCAAAATTTTGACTTTGTAGCTCATTAATTTGACTTTTCATCTCAAAATTTCAACTTAAATTTCAGCAGAAAAAAAAAATCTCGTATTTTTCACTGGTGGAGAAGGGCTTCTGTGCATCATTTATTTTTATATCACAGAACTTTTTCACTTCAAACAGAAAAGAAGCTTTTCAAATAAATTTATGGGTTATGAAGATCTCTGACGTTTTGTGGTATCTCAGGGTATTTTTGCGAGATCTCCAAGAGGCTCGGTAGAAAGACCTTTTTTTTTAGAATATGGTCACCCCATTTAGCATTGCTAGCTAAACTAGAACAAGAAATGAATGTTCATATAGCATTTCAACTCAAACTTCTTATTAAGATTAAGAGTGGTGTAATTTTCTCCTTATGCTTTCTTTAATCCAGTCGAACTGCCCATATCAGACCGCTCCCAGTCTTCAAACCAGCAGGGAGCTCTTCAACAAATCACGATGCAGAGCTCTATGCCCCTTACAGGACCCCTCCCAGAGCTGCCTCCTCTACAAACAGCAGCAGCTGCAACTCCAGCCCCACATCCAGGTACAAAACAGGCCTCAGAGACAATTAATTGAAAAAAAAAAAAAGCAAAGTAAAGACTGATTTTAAAGATGAGGGAGGAAAAGCAGAGTAATCTTCTGGTCATGTCCAATCTTTGTCCTAGTGGATTCATTACAAATCCAACCTTCAGTCAGCAAAACAAGTAGCTTTGGATTGCAGATTGGGCAACGTGCAGCGTAACGATGAGTCAGTGGGTGGCTGGGATTAAGATCAGACTGTTTTATCATTTCCTCTTTTCAGTAGTCTGGGATTATACCGGTCATGGTTTGGCTGGGGTTGAGATTAATGAGGATTTTTTTGGGAAAAAAAGCAAACGTCTGACTGTGATGCCCAGACAGTGACCCTGCCTGTTTTGGCCAAATTGTAACTGGATTAGAGTAAAATCACCTTGGGTTTGTGGGGCAGTGTCATAATAATTTCAGATTTAAAAAAAAAAAAAAAAAAAGATTTTAGATTTAGTAGCCTGAAGCTCAAAAGTGTTTGGGACCACAGTGAATGTCTAACATGGTGCTCAGGGCTCTTTATTATTTGAACATTTTGCCTCTGGCTTTATGTTAGTATCTTAGGTCTGAAGATGATCTAACTATGAAAATCCTCTGCTGCATAAACAACTTCAATTCAACCTTAGCATTTAGAGATCTGTGCCACAGCTGAATCAGTATTCCTCCTGCTTATATTCCACTCTTGTCACTTTAAGGCATTTCCTCTGCATGGCCCAGTGTCATGTGACATCTTTTCTCCTCACATGCTGTCTTTTCCTGGGCTGTTTCTATTTCTGGCTGTGATGCAGAGTGCTCACATCAAAGCTTCAAGTGTCCCAGGTTGCTAGGATATTGTGCAAGAAGAGGGGAGAGGCTTACATGCTGCTTTGCATATTGTCCAAATCCACCCACTCATCCACTGTATAAGGGGAAAAAAATCCTTTTATTATGCTTCTTTTTGACCATGATAACATTGATCATAGGACATGCAGAGGTCATTTAGATGCTAATGCAATTAGCTTGTAGATTAAGGGTTTTCCTTTAAGGTGATTTGTTTCTGCAGACCCTGTCTGTATTGAGATAAACTAGCATTTTCAGGGCTTTTTCCCCTCCAGCCAACATGCCAGTAATCCTGTGTCAGACAGTAATTCCAGGCTTCAGAGAGCATCTGCCTTAACAGCACTCTCTCAGCCAGACAAATTGCTGTCTACAGGGAGCCGTTTTACTTTGAAGCATCAAACTGATTTTATTCTGCTGTTTTTCTTAAATGTCTAGTTTGGATCTGATTGATCATGTCGGCTCTACGGAGGGGTGTTTTGTTTGGGTTGATCTTTGCCTCTAAACTAATTAACTTGTGTTTGTGGCCAGCAGAAGAGCAAACCTGGGTCGATACCACTCCTGTGGAGACAACCATGGCATCAGACCCCCCAACCCCGAGCAGTATCTCACTCCTCTACAGCAGAAAGAGGTGGCCATCAGACACCTGAGGACCAAACTGATGGAGTCTGACAACAGAGTCCATGACAGGTCGGTTGAGATTGAGCTGCACAAGTTTTTTTCTATCATGCAATTTAAATCATCATGTGACGTAACGTCTCCTGCATCGCTGCTCAACTGAATGTGAAACCACAGGAAAAATGCAGCCTGATACAAGTCACATCCAGCATAAAATGTATGACATCAAACTGATTGAGAGATGGAGCAGGAACCCCCTACTTTATAATTTTTTTTTTAAATATCAAACTGGGCCCAGTTCCATAAATAAAAATATTTTTTTTCCTGTGCATTCAATACAAAGCTATTCAGATAATACCCTGGTTCATTAACAAGGTGCAGTGAGTAGAGTCGCCTTGGCACTGCCATTGATAAACACGTCAACTGATACCAATCTCAATATCACTGTTAATTAGTTGTTTGATAATCAAGCATTAAAGCTATTCAGATTGGTATTTTCATTTCAAACATAAATTTGGAAACAAAAAGGATGGCTCATGAGTGCCCCTGCTATGCATAAACAATTTATCAAATGTTTAGAAATAGATAAGAAAATTGCCCTATCAACCAAAAATGTCACAGACCCCATGCAGTAACTCATGGACCCCCCAGGGGCCACAGACCCCCTGTTAAGGACCTCTGCCATGGAGGATAAACAAGGGGGCTAGTTAAAACCTTATTTGTATCATCAAATACTTGATTACAGTTTGTTATGTAATGTCTAAAAAAAGTACTGAGAAATGCAAATTGTCCTCATTCACACATTTCTCTGTTAAATTGATGTGACAGCCAACTTTTTAGCTTTGCAATAAAACTTGAAAGTATGGGAAGCTGCTCTTCTGGCTCTGCCTGCAGGAAATAAAATCCTCCTGCCAACACCTTTTTGAAGCCTGCCAGGCAAAACATGGTCAGTCTTTCCACTTCTTGAGGATGAGACATCCTGATGTTTTTTACTTTCTCAGGGGGAGTTGTGGTAATCAAGAGCTGTCATTACTAGTCAACCATAAACTGTATTACAGGAGCTGCAAAGTAAAAAGCAATGTATGGTGATTTAACACCAGTTTGTCACCACCTTCAATGTTTTTCTCTCCACGATAAAGTAAATGACCTTTATTTTAGTCCCCAAAATATCCAAAGTAACTGGGTTTTTTCTTTCCTTTGTAACAGAGAAACAGAGATAGAGGAACTTAAATCCCAGCTCAGCAGAATGAGGGAGGACTGGATTGAGGAAGAGTGTCACCGAGTGGAGGCTCAGCTGTCCCTCAAAGAGGCTCGCAAAGAAATCAAGCAGCTACGCCAGGTGGTCGAAACAATGAAGAGCAGCCTGATGGAGAAAGACAAAGGTATCCAGAAGTACTTCATTGATATCAACATCCAAAACAGGAAGTTAGAGTCCCTGCTACAGAGCATGGAGCTGGCTCAGAGTGGGTCCAACCTACAGGATGAAAACACCATGGATTTCATGTGTGAGAGCCCTGATAGCGGTGGGAAGAAGATGGAGGAGGAGGTTGGGCTGGAGCTGGGAGAACAAGGAGCAGAGGCGATGGCAGACAGCGGCCTGCTGGTCAATGATGAGATGGCAAACAGAGAGGACATTTTGGAGCAGGTGCTCATGTCCACAGCAGTGGATTTCAGTCAGGAAAGCAGTGCTAAGCTAATGGCAGATCCAGATTCTGGGCCTGGGGTGTCTGCCATTTCAGGGGAGGGACAGTTGATGGATGATCCTGCCGTACCCCCACCAGCGCTACCAAATACAGTTTCCACCACCACCACCCCCTCAGGCACACCTTCACAGCAGGAGACAGAAGATAAAGGAATCCAGACAGACATGATGCCCATGTCTTCAGACCTGCAGGCTCTGCTCCTCCAGCTTCTCAAGTTCCACGGGGCAACAACGGCAGATACAGCCTCCAGCAGCCTTCAAGGCATCCCGAACCCGCCTACCACTGCCAATCTCCCCAAACCCACGTCTCCCCCGCCCAGCATGCATACACCTGCTCCCCCAGAGAGCCCAGACACCTCCAGTGACTCCGGCATGTGCTGCTCTGAACCCGCAGAGATCCACCGCTTCATGGAGGAGCTGGACTTTGGTGTGTGTGAGAAGGAGCCTCCTCTGTCACCGGAGCTGGACGCAGTCAGAAAGCGTTACTGGAGCAACAGCTTCCTGGTGGATCTGGTGGCGGTGGCTGCCCCCGTGCTGCCCACAGTGGCCTGGTTGTACTCGCGACACGGCGTGGATGGAAGCGCTCCAGTGTATAACATAGCTGCTCTTATCAGGGGCTGTTGCATCATGGGATTGCACTCACTTCGTCAAGTCTCTCACAGGCCGGATGAGTAAAGGCTTCAATCACGCATGCACGCGCCTAACTTTGAACTAAAGCACTTAAGCATCTTCTCTCCAGTTCTGTGAGATTTGTTGCATTTTGTTGAGCACTTGATGCAGTTGTTTTGGTTCAAACACTGTTTCTTTGCACTGTACAGTTACCATGAGTTGAAGCATAATGGTGACATGAAAGGGATTATTTTTTAACAAGGGTTATTTATATATTTATTTATCATTTCCATGTATAAGCTGATCATCTGGGTAGATGGTTACATGTTATTATTGTCCTGTGGTGTCCCTAGCTGTGTTTTTTGTTATAGGCAGTTCTTTATGTTGAGATGAGATTTAAAGGAGGGAAGAATGAATGTTGGTCAGTTTGATGGGTTGTAAGACTTCACCTGTTTAAGTTATTGTTCAAAAGGAAACCTTAAACCTTCAGCCAAAGCTTTAATGTGAACTCACTGTTCTTGTTTTGTGAAGAAATCTATTTTTTTCCTGCCCAGGAGTAGAGCTTTATTCAGTACAGCCTGTGTATTGTTCATAGAAAGGTGATGCTTCAAAGCAATTGACACTTGTTATGTGCCTGAGCTCTGTGCAATACTGGTGGTTTACATCCAATGTCCTTGTATCTTTATTATTAAAGCATGATAAATTCTATCCATGTTGTAACTTTGTTTATCTCTAACGGGGAGGAAAAACCCCTGAATGGGAACAATGGTTGAAGTTTTGCTTACGTAAGACTTCTTGTTAAAGTGCTCAGAGAGAACGGGTGGGCTGGGCTCTTACATTTGCACAAGATGTTCACATAAATTAATGAAAGGGAAAATATGAACGTAAGAGCAACTTAGCAGTGTTCTCCTGACAACTCCTCTTATGTAAAGCTTTCTCAGCCAGTATTTTCAGACGTCCCTTGGGTTGTGGGGCTGATGGTGTAAAGTGCATTGGATCTACTTAACTGGGACCCTGCTGAAGCTGTAAAACCCTGTCTGTGGTTTTGCACAAGTATAGAACTGGGTCATTGCCAAGGCAGATGTTCATCTTCCCATGAAAACTCGAAATGCTCTCTTCAGTCATTACGTAAGTCACATCCACATCAAATGAAAATTGAAGAAAAAAGCTGATTAAGTCCAAATGAACACTTTGCACATATACTCTGACTTCTGAACTTCCGTTTTCACCCAGCCATATGTGGAAGTGTCTTCAATTGCATAACCACAACCCCTCAGTTCACAAGGCACCAGATGCTTTAATCCCCTGACTAGACTGTGGGTGCCAGATTGAACAAGTAGGCAGTGACGCTTGTGATTGAAAGAGCTGTGAACATAACAGTCTTGTACAATCGGGGCATTTGATTGTGAGGCCCTTCAGGCCAGTTATTCACCCATATAGTTTGTTCTCTTTTCAAAGAATGATGACGTGCACTGTCCTTTTTTGAAACTGGGCCAGTCTCTGGGAGGTTTTGGCAGGCTTGCAGTGTCCCCAGACAGATCTGGGTGACATTGTAATGGGGGTCAGATGAGCTACGACAGCCCTCTGCCAGCTCAGGTTAAACACCACAGCAGTGTCAACATTAAAATGCTGAGATGATAAAAAGACGCGTTGATGCCGGTAGGTTGTTAGTGGGCATCACTGGGTGTCACGATCCTGTCATTTCAACGTTTTTTCTTTGTTCATCTGGGTAGCTTACCAAACGTCACTGATGAAACACTCACTGAACATTACTGCCTTAGCATTAGCTTGTAAAGATATCAAATGAATTATTGGACAACTCAAGTCTTAGGGCCAATGTTGGCACTCAAAAAGGTCATTACACATTGAAACCTGAATGTTTTAGGCAAAAGTAACCATAGGTCAGTGTATAAGGTCTTGAGACAATTTTTCAACTATCTGCTGATCATCTTGTTTCAGCTGCCAAATATTAGCGTTAGTGTCAGACCAGATTAAAAGTCAGGAAAACAGCAAACTAAACAAATATATCTTCAGGTCACAACAAGTTTTTCCAAAATGTCCCACCAATAAGAGATGCATCTAAAAACACTATGGGCAACAAAAAGCTTACACTGGGGGCATCTAAACTTTTTACGTGGGCTCATATTTGACTTTGTGAAATGACTCAGGTTCAGTATCTCCTCCTGACATATTTATTAATCCTGACAGCATGAATGCTCTATTTGTTAACTATAACTTTCTGTGATTTCTATAAAACTCAGTCACTGAAAGTGCTGAAGCATCCTTGTTCCATTATTACAGACTGAAGACATCAAAGCTCACCTGTCCCTCAGGTGTCTTTGATACCAGATGAGTGTTACATGCTGTGTAAACATCAGCAAACTTCTTCTGAACAAGGAAAAGATTCTTTGTTGGGGGCACTATGGACAAAATGAGTATGTTACAATTTTTGTAGGATCTGTATTTTCTCAGGATTGTTGTTATCATGACATAACCATGAGCCTTTATAGCCTCTGTTTTGAACGATTTCATGCACTGTTTCACAACTTAAATCAGGCCTGGTGTCCTCTTTTGTGTTTTTTGAACTCTGGATTTTCACAGATTATTTTAAACACATTATAATTTGTAACAGTTTCTACACAATCTACTTATAATTTAGTGAGATGTTGCTAGATATACTTTGGTTTGGTTGGTGACCTTGATAGACAATGTAAGTGTACACATAATGAGGAGCATTATTCGTTTCAATGTTGTTGTTAATACATTATCAGATAGAAGTTGGGGGACCTTGGGCTAGACTTTGGAAACACCTGGCTTAATCCTCTCATAGTCCCAGATAAAGCTACATCACATCCTCAGTTGGTAACAAAATCTCTGCCAAACAATCTTAAAAAGAGAAAAAATAAAGAAAAAAACAAACAAACATGTCCTCATCAAGAAACTAAAGACCAAAGTTATTTACCTCATGTGGTATGAACCAAATAAAATCCTGTCTGACTTGAACAGCAGGTGAATTCTCTGCCAAACTTTAAGTTTCTATTTATGTTGTTGAATTATTAATGCTAAGTTGTGACAGCTCTTGCAAAATGACGTCTTTTACACTCCATGTGGAAATGGAAGAACTGAACAGAACATGCAGATTTCATCGATGAAAAAGGTGGAAAGAAGCAGTTTGCAGAGTCCCTTTAAAGGCCTGTCTCCATAATAATCTCTCACACTGTTTCATCCACCCATTAGTGATTTTATCTGTGAATTCTCTAGAAAATCAGCACAACAAATCACCTCATCCATTATTTCATTTAGTACTTCAGAGGCTTTAATAAACCTGATAAGCTTCAACAATCGAAACATTTAGACAGGAAACTTGCCTCCCTCTCCCACACCCAAGTTAAACTGACACCATATCTGATCCTGTCTGCTCCATTTATTTTATTTAAAAAGGTCTTCATTCACCCTCCATTCTTTCTATTACAGGAGTTTGCCTTTTCCCACTTTGATCAAATCCTCCAAATAGTAGCTGGTAATTTCAGACAATGCACTGGTCAAAACCAGGAGCTTCCACAATCAGCCTTTATTCAAAGAAAAAAGAGAACCAGGGAAATTTCATCTTTTTTCCAGCTTAGACATCCAGTCTGAGACTACACTGTGATACTTATTTATATTTCATAAGGACTGTGCCTCTCCAGTCAGTGAATCAACTATTCAAGAGCAAAGTAACATCCCCACCCAATGAAAAAGCAGCGCTGTGATCACTCTGTATCTTCCCTCAGTATCCGAAGCTAAAAAAGTGATTTACTGATGTATCAGCAGCCATGAGATTACCATAGGAACCCACAGCTGACATGTAAAGATGGGCTTACTCTAGCCTGTGGTCATTTATTCATACTAGTATTGAAAATCTTCTGTCATCAGTTTAATGCTCATTTCCAAATCACAAAACAGGAAGGTAATGAAATATCAAGCAACATCCAAAACAAAAAGAATCAAGAATCAGACAGTGAAAGACATAAATATAAAAACACAATAATTAAGCAAAGCAAGGGATGTCACTGGAATACAGTGATGCTTAAAATTTATTTTAGTCCTCTGTCATCTGAGTTTATAAATAAGACAAAGAAAGGAATTGTGCACCCTGACTGAGTCTCAAACGGTAGCACAGGTACCTGTTTATTTACAGATGCTCCTTAGGAAAAACAAAGTTGAACATTTTCTATACTACCCGACAGTTTGATTCAGATCTACATGGGGCCCTCGAATGCTGCAGCTCACCTTGTACATGAAATGGACAGATCACATGAAACCAGTTCTCCCTTGAAGACAAAAAATGATCTTGCAACATGAAGTGAAATTAAAGCAGGTGAATGATCTGCCCTCCAGAGTGATGCACTTCACACCCGCTGCAGCTGAAAACCAGACTAGTATGGCTGCTGGTGTGAACAGGGTGGAGAAGGAGGAAGGTTTACTAACAGATGAGTAGTGTGGGCTGGTAATCCTGGTTCTTTTAATTACTTTAAAGACAGATTAACAAATGATTTAGAGTCTTTGACCCCCCCTTCCCTTTCCCTCTTCTTTTCCGCTCAACACTGAGCATTTCTAAAATGTTATGAAAGCTTGACTGCAATCTTTTGCTCCTTCTTCATCATCCTCTGAACCTCTTTTTCCATCTTCTTCCTTTGCTGCTCCATAGACCGCTTTTCTCTCTCTGCCATCTTCTGTTGTCTGGTAAATAAAGGAACAACAAACACAGCAGGAAATGTCAGTACAGGGCACTTTCACTGGAAGCTATGAGAGCAGGGTGTGGAGAAAACAAAATCCTGCTCCTTGCTCTCATAGTTTGTTTTTATGACTTACAGTGTCACCTGCTGGTCACTGTCTGAAGTTACACTCTCAAATACAAAAACCGAAAGTAAGCCTAAGGTATTCATCATGTACAGGTGCAACTCAAGAAAACAGAAAGCGTGGAAAAACTACTTTATCTCAGTAGTTCAATAAAAAATAACAACATATTATATAGATTCAGTACACACAGAGACAAATATTTCAAGCATTTCTTTCTTAAAAAATTGAGTTTACACTTAATAAAACCCCTAAATTTGGTTCCCATTAAATATAACAAAAAATAAAAACAAAAAAAGCATTTGTAACAAATGTTGGCCTTCTGAACAGTATGTTTATTGATCAATACATGTTTGGGGCTCCTTTGGTGTGAATAATTCCATTGTATCATAGAGGTGAACGGCCTGTGGATCTGCTGAGGTGTTATAGAGGCTCAGGTTGCTTTTTTAGTAGCATTCAGCTCGTCTGTGTTACTCAATCTGGTGTCTCTTATCTTTTTTTGTAACAACATCTCATAGATTTCCTATTCAGGAGTTCAGTTCCAGTGAATTTAATGGCCAATCATGCACAGTAACATAGTGGTCATTTAACCAGTCTCTGACAGTTTTGGTGCTGTGTGCAGGTGACAAGCCCTGCTGGGAAATGTAACCAGCATCTTCATGAAGCTTGTTAGAAGAATGAAGCTTGAATGCTCTAAAATGTGGACCACAAGCAGATGACATGACACCCCAAACCATCTCTGACTGCGCAAACTTTACTCTGGATTTCAAGACAGCTGGATTCTTTGCTTCTTTACTCTTCCTCCAACTCTGGGCTCCCAAATGCAATGCAAACATTACCTTCATCTGAAAAGAAAACTTTGAAACACTGAGCAAAAGTCCAGGTTCTCCCAAATTCTTAACTGGTTTTGCAAGACATTTCCTTGTGAATCTGTTTTGACAACATTTTTTCCTCCCACTCAACTTTCTAATTTTGTTCCTGGATACATAACTCTGAACAGTCAGTTTCTTGAACAATAACTTTTTTTTTGTCTCACCTTACTTGTAGAGGGTGTAAATGACTGTCTTCTGGTAGATGTCAGTCTGCACACTTCCCCATAATTGTGTATCAGGCTAAACCAGACTAAGAGCATGTGAAGGAAATCTTTGCAGGTGTTTCTTGTCAATGAGCTGATCAGATTTTGACAACATTATAATATAATAGCCAACTTTTTATCATTCATAAATTTTAAGACACTAAATTAAGAGTTTTCATCAACTGTAAATCTAAATATCACAAATAAAAGAAACAAAAGCTTGAAATATTTCACTCTGTGTGAAGTGAATCTAAATAATTTATGGGTTTCACTTTTTGACTCAAACTTCTGAAAATAGCTTATATGCTTGTTTATAGAGAAGCACTTGTGAAGAGTGGTAGACCTTTGTTATGCATCTCAACACATTATCCCTTACCATAAGAGCCAGAAAAAACAAGTGTTGTGTTCTCATCTGATGCACTCAAAATTAGCCTGTACGACTGAAGACTGATTTATGTCAGTACCATCTTTGATATAACACACTTTGTTTATGCTTCTTCTAGCCCTGAAAAACTTGCTCCTCTATTATCGTTACGTGTAAAAGCAGAACTAAAAAGTCTAGACAGGCCGGTACAGGCAGATACCTGATAAATGTGTGAGACATACATAGTGAAGCACTTTTAAAGGTTACCTGAGCACTTCCTCTGCCTCCCAGGCAGCTTCAGACTCATCCTCCCAGGCATTCGTGTCCTCCTGCCAGTTATCCATTTCTCCCAGCTCAGCCTGCATAAAAAGACAGTTCAGAGTTATATATACTGAAATGGTATTTTCATTGGGAGAGCTTTGATTTCATGATTGACCGGAAATAAGAACTGTGCGTTGCATAAACTTCTAAAGTACCGACTTCTGCAGCTTATCATTTATCTCTACACAAGTATCCAGCATACAGAGCAAAGACTGACCAGGATGGCAAAGAGCATGAGCCTGACAACCAGGCCAACAATGAACTGGCTGCAAAAAACACAGACATAAAAAACCGCACATGTTCTGCTATATAGTAAAAACATGGATTTTACAAAACTGAACAAAAACTAGTGCTGTCAAAATTTGCAAAGCTCAAGTCACCAGATCATATGACAACATGACCAATTAACAGAAAAGTACAATGAATTGATGCAAGTGGAGACCCCAGGCAAACAGACACAAAGACATGGCTCTAGTTGGTCAAAACCAAATCAAACCACTGCTGAACAAAGTTACAGACGGCTTTGTGGGTGTCATGTTAGACAACAAACCCTCACAGAGATACAGATAAATCAACAACTATGGCACAAACTGCTAAGAACACTTCTTCTTCTCCAAATTCAAAATGTTATTCCTTTATATCTGTGTTTTAGATTATGAAGGAAATATTTCTAAAAAATAGTATCGGCAGGATCCTTGGTAGGCAAGAAGACTTAAATACCATTCATTTAATCTCAGTTACAACAATGTTCACTTTAAATGCATTTGCAGACTAAATCATGCAGTAGAGCTTGTAATGAAAGTGTTCTTTACAAAAGAAGACTGATGGAACGTTTACAAGCACAATGTCTCATTCATTTTGCAGACTGAGGACACATTTCTGGTTACAGATATTGGCACATTTTTAAACTTTTTTTTTTAGTAGAGGTCTGATCCACGACATGACCGGGACAATTGAAAACTCCAGCCCCTTGCGGAAGATCCCCTTTACTAGAGTGAGTGGAGACATGTTAGTAAAACAGATGTTTTTTTTCTGCATTTTATCTTTTAATAAGTTAACTAAATAAAATGTATGGCAAATTAATTAGATGGACATGCATGTCATTGGGTGCCACTCAACAGTGGACACATGCTGCCGGAGGAAATACAGACTCTGGGTGTGTGAGAACCTTTAAAGCTTGCCTGATGCTCCAGAAGTGTTACAACTTGAACTTACTGAAGGGGGACTGAAGGCCATCATATCCTGAGAAGCGGCCAGTCTGCTGGAGAAACCTGCTGAGCCATCAGGCACCGTGTAGTTCAAAGGCTCCCTCTTCTTCAGCACAATCTGAAACAAGGAAACAGCAGAGACTGAGCAAAAACCTGATCAAAGGTGCTTTGTTATGCAGGACAAGCTCATTATAATTACAGAAAGAATATCTGACAAAATTCAATGCATTCATGACAGGCAACATGAGTGTTGTCCTGAAAAACTAGCAGAAGTGAGCACAAGAGCATTAAAAACACGCAACCGGTATTTTCATGCTCATGCTCAAGATTTCTTGATTCACTTAATCAAATCAGGATCTTAAAAATCAAAACTTGGCCAAAACATTCACCTGTTATGAGATGTCGTCTAACCATCATTCTGATGCACTCTTTCTCTCTCTTTTGTTATTTGAGCAGTTTGAAACTAATTTATTCCTGTGTGCTTCTAAGAGCAGGATCAACATCATCTTTTTATAGATGATAGCAGCTGATGGCCATTTGGCTGGGCTTATCAAAGACGCCTTCCAACAACACAACCCTATTTTTGCAACTTTACATTGATTGTACAGGTATTTACTTCAACATGTTCAGGAGAATAAACCATGACACTGTAGCCTGCACACAGTATGTGGGTGAAAACACTGACAATGGATCAATGATGTCAACTGAAATCTGCTGAATATTTGCATTTCTCAGTTAGTTACATCTCTTTCCAAACTAGATCATCTGACATATGTTGTGCATATAACTAACTTGAAAATTCTGTATTCAGGGCATTGAGTGTTTCTTTAGTTTTTTATCTCCTTGGTAACACTGAATCAGCTGAAGTGTCAGCAGACGTACCTTCTGTGTTTTCCTGATGGTGGGAGCCATGTCTTTGAAGTAGTCAGGCTCATCATCTACCTCATTGGCTGAAGGGGAAACGTTTCCATTCCCTCCTTCGATCTTAATACTTGTTGGAGCCTCTTCATCCCAAGAACTCCATTCCTCAATCTCTGGCTGTGAAAATGTGACATCAAAATAAAATTCACAGATGGAAGTGCAGAGAAGTGTCACAGCTGCTTTTACATTCAAGCTGAATTAATATGTAGGTTTAAATGAGCACAATAATAATTTGCTTTCCTGAAAACTAAAAGCTAGACCACAAATGTCGAAGAGGTTATTGTATTTCTGGACACAATACTGACCTGTTTTGGTACTGATGATGAAAAATCTACCGTTGTTGGGAGGGTGATTTGATCACCACTGAGCTTGCGCCCCCTTCCGCTCCTATTAATTTAGTTGGAGGAAGAAAACAAAAACATTCAAATGTTGTTAGCAACAACTTGCAGAATATTGTTCTCAAAAATTTTTATCAACTCTGTCATTTCAAAGATTAATGCCTGAGAGGAAAACTAATAAATCTAGATCCAAGAATGAATTAGCATCACATCCAGTATCATTAGAAAAGACATGTACAGTTGTGTGTGATGTAACATTAATGGTTGAGTAACAGCAGTCTTCTACTGATGTATTACAAATGTATAGAATCAACCCTGCATGTTTTGAACTTTACATTTATTATGTGTCTGTTCATCAGAGCCATGTTTGTCAAAAATGAATGATGTGTGATGATGTATTGCTGTCTTTTTAAAAGAACTGCTCAGTTGTACTCACCTGCATATCAACCTTTTAAAGAAAGAAAGTAAGCTGGCTAAACATGTGCAGATCTTGAAAAGACGGAACTGAGTGATGGCCATGATGATTTTGAGCTAGTGAGAAAAGGAAGAGAACATTAGCATCATGGAGTTTAACAATACAGCTGTATCTGCTCCAGAGCAAGGATATAAATGATGATTGGGCTAAAGCAAACCTGTATTCATGCAGAAAAGACATACAATTTGGAGTAGCTATACTTATGCAGAAAATAAGTACTTGTGCACAATAGACAAGCGTAACAACATGAAGTCATACTTTTATTTAAAGACTGTGAACTATGGCACTCGCTTGATTTTAAAATGCCATGTTAGGTGTGTGGATGCTTACGTTAATGTAGACATTTTGTGCTGTAATCACAAACAGGCTGGAGAATTTTAACCATAATAGATAATCGCTCACAATCACGGACTTCACCACAAACATCGAGCTAAGGTGTACCACGTCATACATTCAATGATACTAACTTAACCCAACTTATATCAAACCATACAATTTTTGCACATTCTCGTTACCATCAAAAGAGATTCTCACCTTGCAAAATGTCAAAGGAGCGGAAGCAAAGCAGCTCTTTCTTCTTGAATGGCAGAAGAGACAGGTTCATTTATTTGCTAACCGCTGCTTGCTAGCTTAGCCCACAGGTAAACATGATATTTCTGAAACCTTTAGACGTATGCTTAGGACGACACATTGGCAGCTACAAACTATATCGTTGTCATGTCAAAGCCAAGCACGTAGCGGCCGTTCAACCCCGTGAGGTTAATGAGCAAACTCCCAAATTCGTGTCGTCTCTCATCTCTGTCCCATGGCTGCCATCTTTGAACTGGGAGGAGCACGAACAGGGAAGTTCAGCTGCTGCTGCATTCACGGACCAGGCTCTGCTGCTGCTGCATTCACGGACCAGGCTCTGCTGCTGCTGCCTTCACGGACCAGGCTCTGCTGCTGCTGCTACCATCACGGATTCATTTATTGATTTATTCATTCATCCATGAAGTCATTGGAGAAAAAAAAAAGTATATAAAACAGAGTATATTATTATTATTATTATTATTATTATCATTATTATTATTATTATTATTATTATTATTATTATTATTATTATTATTATTATTATTATCATTATTATTATTATTATTATTATCTGAAAAGAAATGTCATAAGTCTAGAGCGTATAATACTGACTTTATTTATTTATTTATTTGAGGGGGATGCAAAAATAAATGGACGCGGATCCCTTTTTTTTTTTTTTTTTGACCAGTGGCGAACAATGTTGTTTACGTTAAATTCTTATCCTGCAGTAAATCATTAAAAAGCAGATCGAGTCACTGATCAATCCAAACATTTTTCAGAAACGGTGTTGAGAAGTCGGAGCACTAGTCTGGGAGAGGATCGTTTTATGTATTCTTTGACTGTAAAACCTAAGGTAGAAAAAGTTTACTAGTTAACTTCATGCGTGTTATCGGCATTTCAAGAAAAATATCTTGTCTCGGTAGAAAATTTGTTCTTGTGCTATTTAAGCCAGTGGAACATTTAAAGTATGGATTTAAAATGATCTGTTTCTCATTTACGTGTCTGCGTAAAGCTGTCAGGAGAACCCTGACGTCATCAGAAGCAAACCAATCAGGAAGGGCCTGAGACGGAAGTGGGATATTTGAAAATTGTCAGTTGAGGTTGAGGCTGTTCCTGCCGAGTCCGAGAAAAGTGACTTATAACATCGACAAAAGGTAAGCACTTATTTATACGTGCAAGTTTTCTTTGTGCTGTTATTTATGCTTTTTATTTTCATTGTGTAATCACTTTGCACACACAGTTGTCCGAAACAGCACAATTAGCCAACATGTCAGCAAGCTAAGCTAAGCTAACTGTAATTGTAAACACGAAAGAACCGTGTGGATCTCAGCTGTATCACTATAGTATCTTACCACTCCATGCAGAAGGCCTTTCCAAGGATTTCTAATGCAAAAAGTGAATGGCTTTGGACTGCACTACTCAATCTGATGTTTTTATGGGATTGAACGATCCTGCAAACGGCCTCAGACAATCTATGTTTACGCCCATTCATAACCTCAACTGCGATTGTTGCCTCTGCGCTTCAATTTCAGATGGAAGAAGAGGAGCATACAGATAGGAAGCAGCAGCTTGCCATGCTATATCAGAAGCTCAACAAAATAAAAAAGTATCTCAATGAAGGTATGTGTATCAAGATGTTGCTGTAATAACTCAATGCCCACCCTTCATCAAGAAACAATGACAGCATGGCCTTTCTTTTTTCAGATGACACTGACAATATTAACCAGGTCATAGGCTCAAATTCACCCGAATCATGTTACGCATATATGATGGACCTGGAAAAGAAAGGGGACCCTCAGCTGGACCAAAACCACTTAACCAGACTCATTGACTTTTATACAAGAGTCTTTTCAAATATGCCACTGGGAAGACACTGTCAAAATGAGAGCTACGCCAGGATGTTGGTCAGATTTGCACAACTAAAAGCGTAAGTATCCATTGTTGCTTTCCAGTTGAGTCATCCATAATCAGGTCAGGATTTCTGTTAAACGTTTTGCTTTTCTCCAATGTTAGAATCCAAGATGTGAATGAGGCAGAAGATAACTTCAATGTGGCAAGATCCCACAGCCAGAACTTTGCATTTGTTCACATTGCACATGCAGAGTTTGAACATGCTCGAGGTACAGATATTTGGTGTTCTTTTCCTTTATACAAATTTACTGAATGGAGCAGAACTGTGGGTATTTATTGTCTGATTCATCTTCTTATCAGGTAACTCAAAAAGAAGCATTCACATATTGCAGAATGCTATTGAGCAGGGTGCCAAACCAAAAGAAATGCTTGTGGCAGCCCTGCAAAGCATGCAGACAGGAAAAGCACCGCTCATTTGTTCAGAGGAAAAGGAAAACTTGTCATGTGAGTTAATTTTCTGTTAACTTGTTCCCTACCAAGGTTAAAAGAAACATCCTTTAGAGTGCAGCTTTGTACAACTTTCTTCATTTAAATGTTGGTGTATTATTTTCAACCAGATTTGTCAAACAGCAGTGTGCACAGTTCGGTCAAAAAAGGGTCGGAGTTACAGAAAGTCAGCAGAATGTCAGATGGAACGGGTGAACTCCAGCTTTTCAGCATTTTTGGTCCAGGGTAAGAAAGAATAATGTCACAAACATAAAATGTCTGTTTAATGTGAAAAATGTGACAGATAATGTTGATCTCTGGTCAACAGAAGTGAGCCCCCATGTGGCTCATCAGATGATCAGTTACCAGGCTGGAGATCTGGATCCCAACGGAAGAGAGCTGTGGGCATGGTGAGAGTATATTTTTCTCCATACGTGGCATAAAACTGACACCAAATTGAGTTTCAAGCTACAAAGTTATGTTCCATTTTCTTTGTATTCCAGCCACTAAGAGTCCCTGTAGTCCCTTTCTCTATCCCAGAGAAGGAAGATGATGATGATGGTGGCATTCATAAGAAGCCATCAAAGAAAAGTGATGCAGCACTCCACAACAATATGTCCAGGTATATTTACATTGAATCAGGCCTAGTGCCACATATAAACGTACCTTGTTATTGTGCATTCAGTGTTCTGCTATTTTGGGAACCTGACAGAGCCGATATGAAACATACTGACGTGTGATTGGCAGAGCAGCACTAGAGGCTCCCCTGTCTTTGGGGACTAGAAGTTTATGCTGAGTGAACCTGTGTGCAGTTTGAGAGCGCTGCTGCAGCAGGAGCTTCCTGAATACCACTGCGTTCAGTAGTTATGATATTTATAGCACATTTGAGTTTTGTAACTTACTGTGTTCAATTTTTTCCTCAGGCAAACATCTGGTTCAAGCCTGAATCCAGTATTTAGGCTTTCATCCTCAAAGAAAAACAGTTTTGGTAGAGATCTCCAGGTAAGCACAACTCAAGTGTTTCCTCGGTTTCTGTAAAACTGAACTGTATGTTTCTCACTATCAGTCCTGTTAGAAAAGATGAGGCAGCTTCTAAACAAAGTGTTTTTTTCCATCCCTCCATTCAGCCCCAAGCAGCCAGCCCAGAGCATGACCCATGGGAGGACCAGGCAGCTGTGGACTCCACCACCACGCTGCTTCACTCAAAGGACACCTCGAGCATGGAAGGTCTGATTCAACCCTGAGTTAAAGCCACTCTGTATTTGTCCTGATGTGTCTCGAAATGCTTATAAAACTTGAGGGGCGTGTCACCTGTTTAATACCTTCTTTTATTCTTCAGCAGACGTTACTTACAGCTTTGACCAGGTCGTCAACACAAATTCCCCTGAGTCATGCTGGACATATCTGAAGAGCCTGGAGAAAAGAGGAAACCCTCACACAGACGTCAACCTCCTGAATAAACTCAAAGACTGTTATTCCAAAATCTTCTCCAGGCTTCCAATAAGACAATTCAGCAAAAACACCACCTATGCCAGAATACTGGTCAGATATGCAGAACTCAAGGGGTGAGTGCGAATCATGTTACCTGTACGGCCTTTGGACTTTAAAGAAACACAACATAACTGCAGAGAAAGAATTACCGAGAATCTTCATTTCTATATTCACACTATGATTCCTCCACATGATCCTCATTTTGTAACTTTAAATGATTCTATTCAGCTCTTCAAAATCTCAAAACCCTAGATTTCAATGGCAAAATTGTGTGAGGTGCTTTCAAAGTGTAATCTTGTCTCACTTTTTTTTCTCCTGAAGGATTGAAGACCCAGATGAAGCTAAAGACCACTTTATAGTTGCAAGATCTAACTGTAAAGGCTTTGCCTTTGTCCACATAGCACATGCCCAGTTTGAGGTTTCCCAAGGTATTATCCTGATTCTCATAATTGTGATATATATGGAATTACTAGATAGACCAATTAACCACATTTACAGTGTTATATATCATACATAATGGTTAACAGTGCTAGCTTTGTGAAGTCAGTGAAGTGAATTTAAAAAAAACACATTTTTTTTCTTTTGTCGTTTGTAAGGTAATGTGATCAAAGCAACTTCAATTCTGCACAAAGCCCAGGCACTGAATGCTAAGCCAGCTGAGCTCCTGGAGATGGCCATAAGAAACCTGAAGGCAGGAGAGACACAGCTTTTGCCTGTCAGGGAGGAGGAACACTCCACAGGTATGTTTGTTTAAGAGTTTTTAATAAAGCACAAACCTGGACTTGGTAACTGAAATGATGATACTATTTTTTTTTAAACTTAGATTTGCAAACAGTTGTTCAAGTTAGAACACCTACCTGTGGGGGAAACAAGGATCTTCAGCTTCCTGCTCGAGTTCCTGTGAATCGGCCAGTGGAAAATTCCAAGGCTTCTTGCAAAGAGCCTGCAACAGAATGGAAGATGCCAGCACTTGTCAATCGACATGTCTCCCCCGAGGTCTGATAACACTTTTAAATCTGTCATTCTGTTTGTTATATTCAGAGTAGGGTTTTTTTAATGACACTATTTCATGCATCTTTTGTTGTTGTTCTGTCTGGACTTTCTTGCAGGCAGGTTTAGGCATTAATTGCAATCTTTACATTTTAGCCTCTGCTATGACATTATATAAACTTCAATCTCCTATGTTTGCTGGTTCAATTTGCTTCTATTTTTTGGTGTCATAATATTGATTGTTGTTGTTCCTTACCTATTGAACCAATTCATCAATAGATCAAGCTTCTGTTGTAATTGAAAAACCTTATCAACTACTTTCTTCATAGGATAAACGCGCAACACCCCCTGACCCCAGTGCTGCTCCTCGTGTGCTGGACTCTATTCCCACTCCATTTCTCCAGATTCCATCAAGACTGAACCCACAAACAGTATGTGAGACACCGAACAGCTACAGAAACTCAGCTGCCAACAGGTACCACAGTCGCTTTGGTAATTTTCAGATTGAAACACTTATTTCTTCAAGGGAATTTTTTTTCAATAACGGCCATTCTTCCTTTTAGCTTTGTGACTCCCGTTGTAAAGAGGGCCCCTGAAGTATCTTCCTCTGCAGTGGCAGCACACAGAGCTGGACCCGTCCCGCAGCCATCCACACCACTGAACCAACCACAAGCGACTTGTTTCCAAACTCCTCAGGTACAGAATAATAAACTATTCCTGTGCCGTTGTCTCATACACCACATACAGATTTACACTGCTGCTATTATATTACTCATGTAATGTAATACAATATCCATACACCTGCTGGAGCAATACTTTAGCAGCGCAACGTACAGCAAGTATGCAGCCTTTTGTCATTCTGAAATACTCTTTGATGAAGCCTTTTACTTCCATTTCATTTATTTGTTTTTCACTGATAAGATGATTTTGTCTTTGTAGGCTTCCTTCACATCTTTGTCAAATGAATCCATCACCATCAAAGGCAGACAGTTCTTTATACTGAAGATGATTGGACGTGGTGGATCCAGCAAGGTAAAATATAACACGGTATTCCCGTTGTAGTCCTGCATTTTTCAACTGGCCTTTTGTGTTCGCTTTGTCTATTAGTAAAGATCATTGTTCTCTGTTTCAGGTCTATCAGGTCCTTGATCACAAAAAGCAGCTGTTTGCTGTGAAATACGTCGACCTTGAGGAGGCAGATGCTCAGACTATTGAAAGTTACAAAAATGAGATTGAACATCTGAACCACTTGCAGCAGTACAGCGATCAAATTATCAAGCTGTTTGACTAGTAAGCACGTAAACTGTTCTTCAACATGATGATGCATCAGAAACATCCTGAGTTTTCTTTAGAAACATGATCATGACAGCTTACGCCCAAAAGCTGACAGTCAAGTTTGCAGTCACTTTGATACAAAACAGTATAAATTTAACACAAAATAATGGTTCAATGTGTGATTGCAGTGAAATAACCAACAGCTACATCTACATGCTGATGGAGTGTGGAAACTTGGATCTCAACACTTGGTTGCGAAACCGCAAAACAGTGAATCCACTGGAGAGGAAGTTCTACTGGAAGAACATGCTGGAGGCTGTCCAGACCATCCACAAACATGGTGACCTTTTTTTGAATCGCTCTCAGTGCTGCTCCCTCAAACATTCTCAGTTTTTCTGTCACAATATTGTACTTCGGAAAAGTTAAAAAGCCTCGTCTGATTCTGAATTTATGTGTCTTGTTTTACAGGAATCGTCCACAGTGACTTGAAACCAGCAAACTTTGTAATAGTGAATGCTTCACTCAAGCTCATCGACTTTGGTATCGCAAACAGGATTCAACCAGATGTAACAAGCATTATGAAGGATTCACAAGTAAGACTTTTATAATCTGAAAACTTGGGACCATCAACTCTGTCAGTTCTTCACACAGTCTTCAAAGTGCAGCCAGAGTGATTAGATTTAAGGGTGTAATTGAAAGAAAAATGGTCCAGTGTGTTTCTTGGTTTTGAAGTCTTGGCACAGTACTTTTTGATGTGACAAAGGAAACAAAAACACAGAAAAAATAGCTTTTTTAAAGGATTCAAATACATTTTAATTATTGTCTGAGGTGCAACATCTAAGGCTCAGATTTCTAGACCTGCTCTGATTTCTTTGTCATGTTATTCAAATAATTAAATAAAAATTGACTATAAAAGATCAAGTAAAAAAATTATGTTATCCAGAGCCTAAGATAAACACTTGGAGCCAAATGCCAGCTCATATTCTTTCTGACAAATACATTCGAGAGCTCATCACCACATAATGGATAAATAATTGTGCCAGAGTTCTCAAGTGAAGAAAAAATAAATGTGCTTAAGTTTCACCAAGGCTGGTGTAGCTGCAGCTCTTTTCTCTTTTAGCTGTGTTTCAGTAGCCTGCCAGATGGACTATACTGTGTGTTGTGCTATGCACCTTATTCTAATCTGAATTAGATTTAGTTTTGCTCCAAACTAAAGAATGCGTCTGAATCATTCACTGACATGTACCATTAGAAATGTATGTTTTCATAAATACAAAACACACAACACAGTGCTTGGCTTGTGTAATAAGATGGATGCTTATGAAACACAGGTCGGGACCTTGAACTACATGCCCCCTGAAGCGATCAAAGACACTTCATCCCAGCATGGAAAGGCACGCTCCAAGGTACTCAAGATAAGAAACATACCAAGAAGCAGTTTTGATTGATCTTGCATGGTAGAATACTATACTTCTTATGTTTTTGTTTTATTTCCTTTAAAGATCAGCCCAAAAGGTGATGTATGGTCCCTTGGGTGTATCTTGTACTGTATGACGTACAGGAAAACTCCCTTCCAAAGCATCACCAACCAGATCGCAAAGCTGCACGCCATCATCGATCCCTCACACAAGATTGAATTCCCTGACATTGCAGAGAAGGATTTGCTGGATGTGTTGAAGGTAAGATGTCTCGGCAATTGTGTTTTAATATATTGACAAAGCAGTTCATTTTTCGGTGTTTGCTTTTGCTTTTTTAGCCAGTAGTCCATCAGTCACTGTGCTTCTATAACCGTGATGTTTGAAGATACAAACAAGCTGTGGCATAATCTTGTCTTCTCAGAGATGCTTGGTACGAAACCCCAAAGAGAGAATCTCTATTGCAGAGCTGCTTGAGCATCCGTACCTGCAGCTGAAGCCACAAGCAACACCTGAACCAGGTACTACAAACGTACACTCACAAACAAGCCTGTAAACTTAGAGGCAACCTCTGCTGTTCACCTTATGACTGAAATGTACACAACTCTCCTTTTTCAGAGCCTCCATGTAACCGTGATCTACAGAAGATCCTAACAGACCTTGCTGCTCTGCAGTCTCCAAACAGCATCATCAGAGCTGCTAATGTGAGGTTCACAGAACTGCTGCTGCTGGTGGGGGGACTCCTTCAATCTTCAAAGTCTGGATCTCTAACTCTGCTCTTTCTCTTTTTTTCCAGAACCTGGCAAGAATGTGCAGCAGTGGCAGGAAGCTGGATGTTGCGGAGTGTGCAAAGTCAACATAACTACATTTAAAAAGAAGTTTTTTATTTTTTCTTCTTTTTGCCCCTTTTTTATACACTTGCAGTCACTAACAGTATTTTCTTAGATGTAGAACTACAGATTTGTTTCTGTCTCTCTTTCCATAGGAAAACAGTAATTTTCCCCCCCTTATTGTAATATATACTCTCTGATAATAAAAATACTGTAACCACTGATGTTGTTTAGTTGTCTGAGCTGTTTAAGGAGTTGGTTATTGATAATCACATTGTGTTAACGTTTATCTGTGACAGCTGAAAGGCTCTACATGGGTGCTAAATGGCATTATCTCAACATAAGTTAGATAAGCAGGATAAGATCATTTACTATTTCAATAGTTTCTTTTTGTTTGTTTTTTTACAAATCCAAACAGGGACGTCTAACATGTTGGTTTGCTCTCGAGTCACACACAGAGAGGGCATAACTCTATCTTGTATTTTTCTGGTGTGCAAATGTTTTGGGATGATCATTAAGGAAGAATCAATATGTGAAGGTAACTGAAACAGCCTCTGCATGAGACTGAATTTCTGTAAGACAATTTTAGATCAGTTGGGGTCTTCAACACCTCTTGAAAATGCCACTAATTGCAAAGGAGCAACGTCTTAATTTGCTACAGAAAACCATACTTGATCCATATGAAAAGGTCTGAAAATCCAGGATATTGAAAACTAAGTTAGTTCTTCACAATAAGCATGTATGTATTCACCAAAAATCCAAATATGATAATGTGAGCCAAACAAACTTAGGAGGGTATTCTGCTTACCCATATTTTGAACAATGATATAAAGTCTGTCTATAATAGATGTGCAAATTTTCAAGCCTTTCTTAAAACAAATCACATGTAAAGATGACAATGCATCTCCTGCCTGTTTGAAAAGTGACCATAAATTTTTATGGTACCAACAGATATAGAAAAATCGTTCGGCATGTTTTTAAAATTTCAAATCTTGACTCTTTATGGTTTTCAAACTGAGTATAAATACTGCACATCACCAGAAATGCCCTGAGGAGGTCAAGGGTATTAAAAAAAACTCAAACCAAGATCTATGCCTCTGTCCAGGCCCCGTGAACTGACCAGAGGCTGAAAAACTGAGGACATGATCGACAGCATCAGCTGCTGGTCTGTAACCTGGCTTAATTCGCTTCATAGGCATTGACCACAGTCTTCCTTATTCAGGATCAACTATCGTAGTATGTATCATGTACACCACCCTCCTTCTCAACCAATCACAGGCTCACCTGCTCTGGGAGGCTGGCAAGGACAGGGAAAAACAAGAGCTCCCACTCTGATATTTTTTCTGACACCAGCCTCGGTTTACCTTCACTGTCAATCTTGTTTTACAACATTTCTCATCATAAGAGGATAAAGTTGATTCAAACTTGTTTTGATAACTTGAGCTGCTTCACACGACGAATACATCACACGTTGTTGGATGAAATTGATTTATCTCCTCTATTTGTTATCCGAGTGTTTTCCCCCCCTGTCATTAGGTAAAAAAAACTGCCTTTTTTTTTACTGAATTAAAACACTGAATGAGTCATATCATTACATATTGAAATGTAGATGAATACTTGCTTCGTTCATAAATTATGTCTATTTTAACCAAGAACACAGTAGCCAGGGTATATATATATTCAAGCCCAATGCCGCACCAGTTAGAAAAATATAAATGTGAAAAACTCTTATCTTGAGATTTTGAACAAATTAAGTCCATATTTTGAAAAAAAAGTCAAATTTATCAGACACTTGGCCAAAATTCAATCTTTTAATCTCAAACTTTAGACTTTTTATCCCATAACTTCGACTTTCCTATAATTTTGACATTATCTTGAAATTTTGACATATTATCTCAAAATCTATACCTGGTTGTAATTTTACAGGATTGTGTAAAAATATAAAATGGTTGACAAATGATAAATGTTGTTGGCAATTTTGACCAAAAGTAGTCTGAGGTCAACACGTCACTCGTTTCATCTGATTCTTTATTTCAGTCAAAATAACTGAGAAATTATGTTTTTAGAACTTGAATTAAAGATGTACAAGAGAAATTGGGGCCAAAATACATCAGAAACTAGTGATGATCACAGGAGCTTCAGAATTAAAAATCAGAATTAAGAAAATCTAACACAAAGAGTGAAAATTTACTCTTTCACTATGAGTCTCGTTTGAACTTTCATTTAAATAGCAGAGGAGGGCCACTGGAATTTAAAAAAAGAAAAAGAAAAAAAGTTAAAATATTTTTTATACAGAATTCTTCTTTTTTTTCTCTGAATAATAATTTTACAGATGGGCCTAATTTTTTGTTCGTTTGTTTTTCGTTTTTTGCCACACCAGTGGCCCTTAAAAAAATTCACAGGTTTTCATCTCGCTCACGGGACATAAACCCAGTGTGTTACACCAGTGTGGAGCTTCTGTCTGTAATAGACGATCTCCTCTCTCTGATTCATCTTGCCCTTCCTGGTTCGCCATAACAACAGTGATGGCGGCGGCTGCACGGTTCTTCATCCGAGGTGCCCACTCCAGACTTTCTATCTCCGGGGTCGGTACCGGGGCCCGGAGCTCTTTTGGGGCCACGTTACTTAGATTATCACCGAACTGTAGCTCCCGGACGAAAACACACCGAAGACATGCAGCTCACTTTACCTACCAGCCTGACCCCGAGCCCACACAATACGGTGAGTGCTGGGCTAACCGGCTAATGTCTGCTAACTTTACTGCAAAAACTTCAAAGTTTGTACAGGTGAGAAGCAGAAACAGAAGATATGTTTCCTGTGATGGTGTTTTGCATTCACTGTTCACCTGGTAGTTCAAATCCAGACATGCAAAGGCAGAGTGGGTTTTTTGGCGTTAACACCTCAGAAACATCTCATGTTGTGAAAGTTTTTTGTATCACCCTAAATTTGTGACCAGAAAACTTAGCTTTAATGTACTGCAAATTAAATTATACAGACATTTTTACTAATTAATGTGACTTGTAAGGAGGAAGGATCACCTTTTCCTCTTCAACAGGTGAATGTGGAAATAACCCTTGATGTCTAAACTGTACATGGTGAACATTATTGTGCACACTCAAGTTCAAACATCCAAGTCAGCAGAACAAACACATTTGTGATTGGAGGAGAGAAACATGGTGTTACACTGGGTAATCCCACTTAAAATGTTAATGCCTACAAGTCCAAATGGCTACAGCCACATTATTCAGTGGATAAATGTTTTTCTTCGTCTCTTCCGAGTGACCGAGAAAGATGTTTTCAGTTTGAATGTTGACTGAAGTATACTTCCCACTGTTATACAAACTTACTGTACTGGCCAGTTCCATTGTTATGGGTTTTCACCATTGTACATGTCTTGGGGTTTGGGACTTTCAGACACACCAGGTTTTTTTTAGATGTTCATGTAACCTGGGCTTTGAATCAGAGTGTTTTCCCAATCAGGTTGATCTATACTGAAACAGAATTTCAATATTTTCTGTTTTGGGTTCTACCCCAAGATTTACATTCTTGATCCGATCAGAACCAAAAAATGTACTTTCTGAACTCATTAACATTGCTCCCTGTCAGCCTTAGGACTTTAAATTGGTTGGTGTAACATTAACACTTTCTGATTGGCTGTTATTTCCCTCAACAAACACTACAATTCACCAGGATTGTGCAATATTAGGGGTTGACTTTCAGGTAAATTTGCCAGAACTGATGGGCAGATTTGGTAAAAGACTAAATTATTATCTCCATAGTAGCTATCTCCATCTCCTGTCTCGCCTGTTCCTAATATTTCCTCTGCCTCTTGTTTACATTTTGAGCGATCTTGACTTGTAAACACAGGTTTTAAAAATATTTTACCTCTAAACTAAATGAGAAAAAGCCCTCCCCACTATTAGTGTTCAGTTTTTTAATCTAACATTTTAAGCACACTGGTGGGATACAGGGTGAGACGGCAGTGGTGTCTTTTATCCATTATGCACGCGAATGCTGGCTTTTAGTAAAAGTTGAGCACGACATCCCAACATTTTTGTCTATTCTTATTTATTGCGACCATTTTTGTTATAATGTATTGTTATGTTTTCTTTTTAAATTATTATTCATTTTATTATGTTTTGTGTTTGATTAATATTGTGTTCCAAGCTTGCACAGCACTTAGGTCAACTGAGGTTGATCTTAAAATGGTATGCTGTAAAAATAAACTGTGACTCGATTATTTAAAGTATTTGACCCTATTTGACATCTTCCAGGCCCTACCCAGAAGATGAACTTGTTCCAGTCTGTGACAAGTGCCTTGGACAACAGCCTTGCAAGTGATCCAACTGCAGGTATGCGGTCGACAGGGGTCGTGGAATTTTTCAGCTGTTTATGAAAAATTTGTGATGTTGCAATAAAGTTTTATTGAGCAGATGTTGGTTATGAACTAGAAATAATTCAAACAAAACAAAAAACCAGATCACTTAAAATTATGATGCATTAAGTACATTAGCAGCGATAAAGCACAGACTGATCACAATCCACTTTTATGATCCTCTGCAAAAACAAAACTTAATGCAGAAAGATGAACATAGATAGGCTACAGACTTGAAGTTTCAGTGCATCTAGAAAGAATTCACATTGCTTCACTTTTTCCACATTTTGTTATAATACAGCATCATTCCAAAATTGAATAACTTCATTTTTTTTCCTCAAAATTACACACAACACCCCTAATAACAACATGAAAAAAAGTTTATTTGAAATTTTTGCAGATTTATTTAAGATAAGAAAACACAACGACTGAGACATCACAACCTTAGCTCAATGCCTTTTGGCATTTAATACCTTAAATCTTTTTGAATATGATGCCTCAAGCTAAGCACACCTATCTTCACCTATCATTAAAGTCCCTCCTTTGAAATCTTGGCTGTAGGTTTAGGGTCGTTGTCGCGCTGAAAGATGAACCATTGCCCCAGTTTGAGGTCAAAGTGCTCTGGACTGTACTCCTCTATATTAGGAATTGACTAATATGGATTTATTGGGACGATGCCGATGATGCCGAGGACAATTTCTTTTTCATTACCCTAAATGGCACAATAATAACAAGTGTGAGGGATCTCAATTTCAAAATAAGGAACATTTATTGAACTATATTTAATACTAAAACAATGAAAAAGAAAGGTACAGTATGTTATAAGCTGTCAGAACAGTTTAGTCTTTGTTCTACTTTATCAAACACATATTTTGATATAGATTTGAAGTTGCTTCACTCTGTAGTCTACAAACAGGGGGGGAGCAAGGCATGTTCTGCACTTCCTAGCAAAAGTTGGCCTAATGCACCAAATAAATAAATAAATATTATAAATTATCACTATGCATTCATTTTTTCCCTCACCTCATCACTTCTAGAAAATTTATGAGACTCGTCAATGTGGTGTTATAAATCTTTGCTCTGTGTTTTTCTCTGCAGTCATCTTTGGAGAAGATGTTGCCTTTGGTGGAGTTTTTCGTTGCACAGTGGGCCTCAGAGACAAATATGGTAAGATCATTCCTCTTCAATCCCCTGCTGCTGAGTTTGCAATGATAAAAAGACTGTCAGCAATCTGCTGCTTAGCTTGTGCTGCTTTATTTTGCCACTAGATGGCAGCAGAGGACAGTGGCTAATCTCCCTGTCATGTCTCTCCAAGTCATAAGTCATAATCCTGTTCACTGTTCACCAAAAGGACCAGAAGGATCTGTTTGCACCAAGAGCTGAGGAGCTATATAAATTTGAACAGTTCTTTGATGTTGCCCATCGAACCATGCTAATCACCCTCAGTTTATTGTGGAGTCTTTTATTGTGTAGTAAAAAGCCTCTTTGTGATGGGAGATAATGCTTTTGTTTCTGGGGTTTTACCAGAGTGATGTTGTTTCAAAGATATTTCAATAAAACAGACCCTCTTTCTGGAGATGTGTTTTCTTGGCTCTAGGCGTCTTTGATTGGGAATTAATTTGGTTCTAAATTACATGTGAACTTGAACTGAACTCTTCTTTAAGAGGAAGTCAAAGCAGATCTTAACTTTTAACAGATTTATCCAAACTGGCAAAAATGACTGGCAAAGCTTTCATTTGCAGATTTTTTAATCCTGCCATTCAAATAAAAACACAATGACTGTTTTCTAACTCATTATGCTCTAATGATGCACGAGAAATACTGCAGCTTTAATGATATCAGGACTGTCAAACAGGCATAACTTCAATATATCCTTCGTTTTTTTTTTATACAAAGGGCTACAACCAAACAAACAGACTAACTCTTAAACATGTAGCATCTTATAGATCTTTCTTTTTAATCTGAATTCTCAGGGAGTGAGGTGTCTGTAGTTTGTAAAAGAAGTTTGAGGGGTTGTTTTCATTCTGTAGTCAAACAATTATCATTGATCACAAGTCAAGAAATAACAAGAGGCACAACAATAGCATCAAACTGTTTTTTTTCCCTATTAAATTGAGGAATGGCTTTTTGGATTTGATGCTGACTTCATTAAATGGTTGTGGTCTAAAAATGTCTCTTTTTTTAAAAGTGTGCAGATTCTTGACCACAGTGTTTTTGTGTTTTGGCAATTTCGGAACAGCCAATTTTTCATTGAGGGGAAGAATTCCCCTTTGTAATAAGTGTCCTCGGCTGAATTCAGACCCCGTCAAAAAGCTTGACTCCACACAAAACAGAAACTCTGTAGACAGTGCTACATTTTTCCTCTTGTTGTTTATGCATAAAGTGGACCGAAAGATTGAAATGTCAATACAAAGTTTGCTTTAAGCTCATTTTGAGTTCACTTTCTGTATTTTCCTTTTCACCTGTGGGGAGCCTGAAATCAAGCCGGCAAAGGCGAGCTTTGCTTTTTGTTTTCATTGACGTCAGAAGTGTTGACCTTTTGGAGAGGGATCATTATTTTCCATCTCATCCTTGTGTACAGTGACGAGCGCTAAGCTGTTTTTATCCCTCTCACCACAGAAAAGGGATGCTGCACACCTCTGCCAGCCGCTGCTATTACACAGAACAGAGGTTAATGCAGGGTGGACACGCTTTATGGATGTTTTTTTATGACATGGATGCATTCACCTTGGTGATTCAGTCCTCCCGTCACTGGCTACTGGCTATGGCTGTTTCCCTGAAAACAAGAGCTCACATTGACCCTGCTCAGTGACTGGCTCTTCCTTCCACTTGTGTGAGTGTGTGTCTGAGTGCGCAGCCTTTCACTTTGAGGGCAGTGTTTGTGTCATGGCAATAAAGTGACCCAAAATTTACATCTATTTAAGGATGCATTCTTCTCTTGTGTGAACTACTCAGTGACAAAAGTCAACACATTAGATGCTCACACATCATGTTCATGTGGCTTAACTTGGTTGTTGCTTTCTTGTCAGTATTTAACGCTCAGCTTTGATGATGCATTAAAACACACTCATCAGTTTTATCCGTCACATATGTCACTTTCTCATGAAGCTGCATATTTGAGGTCTGCTTCTCTTTGAGCAGCAAAGCACAGAACTTTTGATTCCTTATTGTTAAGTCCCTTAAAGGAGCTGAAGCACTGTTGTGGCTTATTAAAGTGTGGGAGCATGCAGAAGGGCACATGAGGGCAACTTTAACTGCAGAGACGCACACTTCCCAGCATAACTGAAAAAGACTGGATTGGCAAATACACAAAGATGAGAGCAGAAATAACACACTCTAACCAAATATAGAGCCCCACTCCTGCGGCTCTCTCTGAAATTACAGGGTGGAGAGTGGAAAAAAAAAAGAAAAAAGATCTTCAGTTTTTACTCTGTGGGGGTTGTGTAAGCATCACGGCTTGGTTAGTTACAGCTGAGGATGAGTTGTCATTTTGTCACTTCATTTATTTTGGGCATTTCAAGAGAGAATTCTTTGCTGCCTCATCTCTGAAGTGTGGGATGGAGGCTTCACTCTGTTATCAGAAAACCCTCTTATTCATATGACACCCTCTGCAATTGTGGTCAGTGGTCTTAAGTGAGTGAAATGCTCTCTGGGCTGTTCAGTTAGTCCAATAATAGGATGCTGCTGCCACACTGTTGTTGGGAATCTGTTGTGATGTTTAATTTATGTGAAAAATTGATTTAAAAAAATTAAGCTTCTCCACACAGCAGCCCGTAGTCATCTTTATCTCATCGCACTCTTATTTTCTTGTCTCCTCAGGCAAGGACAGAGTCTTTAACACACCTCTATGTGAGCAGGGGATTGTGGGTTTTGGAATTGGTGTAGCTACTGCAGGTGCCACTGCCATCGCTGAGATCCAGTTTGCTGACTACATTTATCCTGCGTTTGACCAGGTAAGAATGATGATGTATTGTTCCTGCTTTTTTTGTCTGATGCTAATTATGTTTATAAAATAAAACCACCACAAGGTTTTCATTTTGCTTTGAAAGAGACCAAATTAAATCATCAAACTGATTAAATTTTCTCTCAAAGGATGAAATTAGAAAACTCGAGATTTCGTCACTCACATTGTCCCAGATCCCTGTGTTTTTCTGCCATTGGGACAAAAAAGTCCCAGAGGGTATGACCCGTTAAAAAAATAATGCTGTTTGCGTTTATGGTGTCACCGTGGTCCAGGAGAAACTGCTTTCTGCAAGGTATATTTTTCGCTGGCACTTTGTTGGTATGTGCTTTGTAAGACAATAGCTGGATCAAGCTTCACTTACGTAAATCTCAAAATCTGCTTTAAGCATCAAAAATCCTTCCCTTCAGTGTCATAACCCCAGGACACGAAGATATCACACAGTTATTACTGGAACCAGGTAGCTCACTCCTCCCTGTGATAGCTGTTTTTTTCTTAAAGCTCATGGAAGGAATTCTTTTCAGAGGTGCTCCTGGAGACTTCAGGACATCATGTCTCTTACAATCATTAAATGCAAACCTTCTTTTCGTCTGTATCACAAAAGAAACTGACTGAATCTCGTGGCTGTCTCCATGGCAGCATTGTGTATGTCCAGTTTGCATTACCAAAAGCATGATGAGAACTGTATGAAGAAAATTTCAAAGAATGATACTCAAACAGAGGAAGGAAAGACTGTATGAGATGTGCTTTATTACCAACCTGATTATGTGTATGAGAATATAAAATGTTATTACTGAGGCTAAGAATAGCTAATTTATACATTATACTATTACTTGCAGTAACTCTGACATACTTGATGTTTGATATCTAAAAGACAAAATTATCCCAAATAATGAGCTGACATTTTTGCCTTCTAAGAATGTCTGCTTTCAAAATTGCCTACTAAATATGAATGTAGTGTGCACTGCATAGTGCTTCTAAAGGCATTATGTGTCCTGACTGCTCTGTTTGTCTGTTTTGGAGCATGCTTCTCTTGAGGAAAGCTGAAGTAAAACTGACGGTAAAATAGCTGCTTAATTGTCAACTTGTGGTTAAAAACATGGACAGTAATTTTTTTAGAAATAAGCAGTTATCTGTGAGATGAGTAAGACCTCTAAAAAGTCTCGAAGTAACAAGCTTCACCAATGTTTCTTTCTCTGTGAAACTAACAGACCATTGAACGTAAGCATTGTAGTGTTGTTACAGCACTGATAACACACAGGATGGCGGTAATGCTTCCAAAACTAAGTGTCACCTGCCATAAATGGAAAAGAAGAACAACATTACGGCATGCATTGTGGGAAAGCGTATGCACATTGGACTGCTCCACTGGCACATTGAAAATTATTCAGAAATCATTTAGGGGTATTTTTTGACTTGTTGCAGAATTGGCCTAATCACATACTGTTCACTACAATTTGCAAAGTATGCTATTGCAAATATAATAGGCAGTTACAGTTATTGATTATGGGGCACAAGTAGGATCAATATGACTCAATGGGAACTGATTGGAAACAAACTCACGTATTTTTCTTGGAATCTAAGATTTGGCCAACTCTAGTATTTTTCCTGTAAGGAGCAAAACATAATACCGAAGAGTGTTCTCACACACACACAAATACCTCAATGTCACTTAGGATTTTAATAGGGGAAAATTTTGAGCAAGTTCACCGAGATTTGTTGTAAAGATTTGAACTGTGTATAGCATCTTCAGTAAACTTTCAATAGGCTGCAGACCTGCAGTTGTTGTGGAAATGTGCTACATAATTAGCGGGCCAGCCATCAGAGAAGTTATGTTGTAGATTTCCCTGACAGGAGTTATACACATGATGCCATGGAGTCATAGGGAGAAGCAGGATGCGTCATAAAAATTCTGTTAGTGTAACTTTAGATTTGTGAGTGAACTAAGGTTACGCCAAGATTCTACAAATTGCATGCTGCCCAAACTTCAACCTCGAAAGAAATCTTTAAATGTCTTTGATTATTCAGGGGGAAAAGACTTGTTGCTGACCTGTTCTCCATATTTGTGACTGAGTTGGTATTTTGCGTACTTCTTTGTGTTGATGACACTTTTTTAGTCCTCTGGAAAGTAAACTGTTCCAAGCGCAGAACTCTAAAAGTGTTTTTTTCCAGCCAAATGATAAACCAGTCTTGAAAGGGGGTATAGTGATGTAATGTATCTTATGTGTGTATATGTGTGTTGTTAGTATTGATGTCATTATTCTTTTACTACAGTGATGATGAACAGATTTTACAGTTTTATTGGTGTAAAAAGAGATATGACGCAAGATTCATCACCCACAAACCCACTCCTGAAAAAAGGAAGGAAAATAAATAAATTCCATTTCCTTGCTTGGCAGTAACAAATGTTGGTGATTTTATTTATTCTTCTGACTTGTCTTCTGTAATATTTGCACTGCATGTCCCTTGTTTCATGCAGGTGTTTAATAAACAGACCTCCATTTGTCTATCAATTTGTACTTTACAAACCTGCTTTGTAAACTTATATAAACAAAAACGATCCCATCTTAGACTTCTCTCCTCAGGAAGATAAATATGGCATGAGCGGTCTGAGCAGAGGTCGTCCCTGCTGTTTTACTACACTCACATGTTGACACTAGTGTCATTTTGTGTACTCTCGCCCTCCACATGATGAATGAGAGTCCCTGCCATGTCAAGGCAACGTCAAACAGAATATAAGACAATGGAGACAGTTTCTAAGAAGCTCCTGCAGCAGCAGCGCTAAAAACAGTTTATTAAATCTGTTGTCGGGCCTTGGGTATACTCCCTCTCTCCCTCTGTCTGCACTCTCACTTAAAATGCTAGCGTCCAAACTGACCTCAGAGAGACATAAAAGCTGGATTAACAGCCCACCTGAGTTTCAGGAAGGAAAACTTAGGACACCTTTTTGGAGAAAGTCTGCTGTAAGAAAACTGTGGAAGAAGTTAGGAGAAACCAAACACTTGAGGTGAATGTGCTCGTTAAAACTAAAGTAGTGTTTTTAAAAGCACCGTGAGGACAGGAAAAGAGCGGGCGCTTACAAATAAAGCCTTAATCCTGTGACCACTGGTGTGGTCTCTTCTCAGAAAAACAAAAGAAAGCAATTTCTTAGTTTTTCTGTCATAGGAGGTGATAAACTCTCATTCAATAAAACCATTGTAAACTCAAAGGATCTCAAAGCATTTGTATCAAGCATCAAGTATCTAAGTATAAGTGGAAGTCTTCATATATCCTCACATTCTCTGCTTACACTCATCTTTTATACTGACCTCTAATGTGATGTTGTGCTAACCTGACTCCCCTCTCTATCATAACTTTGCAGATAGTCAATGAAGCAGCAAAGTACCGTTACCGCTCTGGAAACATGTTCGACTGTGGAAATCTCACCATTCGTGCTCCATGGGGGTGTGTTGGTCACGGCTCACTTTACCACTCTCAAAGCCCAGAGGCCTTCTTCGCCCACTGCCCCGGCATCAAGGTCAGCTACAAGCGCTTTTACAGGATTTATCACACCAATTTCCTCTAAACTGACTTGATTTATTTGTTTGCAATGGAAGGTGCCCACTTTTTAATGTGATGGATTGTATTTGTTAAATCCCTACAGGTATAAAATCAAATCACTTTGGCTAACTCCTGCAACAGTAGCAACAAAACAACACGGGGGGGAAATTTATAGCTTAACAGTCCAAGAACGAAGTCGATAGCTTCAAGGCAATTTATGGCACTCTCAAAATCTGTGAAAAGTGCATTTCAAGAAGTGTCATCCTGAACAGCAGAGTTCCTTAAGGACTAGAGCCAAAGACAAAATTCTGGGTCAGACAAAAAGGCCAAGAGGTGAAGCAGCAGCCATCCAAAGTTAAAGGAGCTCAACGATTAAGTTATTGAATTGTATGCTAAATTGCATTGACTAAATGAGCTTAAGATATCTGCAGAAATCCAATAAAGTCCCCCTCTATCTCACATATAAATATAACTAAGAGACAGACATCTAACATGATGCTATACGCCCACTGGCTACTTTTTGGGTCCAACAGCTCGTTAACACAAGTATCAAATCAGCTAATCACATGGCAGCAACTCAGTGTATTTAATCATGTAGACATGATGAAGATGGTCCGTTAAAAATCAAACTGAGCATCAGAATGGGAAAAAAAGTGATCTAAGGGACTTTGAGCATGGTTGTTGGCCTGACTATCTGACAAACTGCTTATCCCCTCGTATTTTCACCCACAACCATCTCAAGGGTTTTTAATAAATGATCCCAAAGAGGGAAAATCTCCAGTGAGCAGTTCAATACCTCGTTGATGCCAGAGGTCAGAGGAGAATGGACAGACAGGTTGAAGATGATAGAAAGAGAACAGGAACTCGAAGAACCACTGGTTACAGCCAAGGTCTGCAGAAGAGACTCTGAACACACAACACACTCAACCTTGAAGCAGACAAAAGGCTACAGCAGCAGAAGAGCACACCCACAGGGTGACCGACCTGTGGGCTAAGGACAGTGAACTGAGGCCAAAACTGGACCATAGAAGACTGAGAAACATTGTTTGGTCTGAGTCTGGATTTCTGCTCCACATTCATATGGCCAGCTCAGGATTTGGAGGAAACAACAAGAAAGCATAGATCGGTCTTGACTTGGATCAACTGCTGCTGCTGGTGTAATGATGTGGAGGTTTTCTTGGCTCACTTTGGGCCCTGTAGTGCCGACTGACCCTGAAGTAAAGTCCACAGCCTGCCTGAGTATTATTGCTGACCATGTCCGTCCCATTCCAAAGGCTTCCCCATTCAGTGTGATATAACCGTGAAAGTCCTTGTATAGAGATGGATGACACTGGAACTACACATATTTATTGTACCTCAGTGCTGTAACAACGGCTCAGCTCTATAAATTTAGGTGAGTGTAAATGTCATGCATAATGATAAACACACAAACCTTAGCCTTGTGAACGACAGGAGAGTCTACTACTTTGACTTTGTACATGTGAAACAGGCTCAAAGAAGGGGAACATTACTCTTTTAGATGACATTCACATAACAACATGCTCAAAGTAAACAAGTCGCTCTCTAAAGCTCAAGCTTTAACCTTCCCTCACTGAGCATTCATATCATCATTATCAAAGTTTCTCTCATCCCACAGACTGGGAATCTCTGTAGCTACTGCTTTAACACCCTCTGTTGCTGAGAGCAATAAACATGCTGTCTCCTTGCAAAGGTCAGACTGATAAATGTTAATGTTTGTGTTAACTATCAGCTTTCACTGTTAGCTTCATCTAAGGGTCATTGCAGACACACAGGCCAAATTCAGATTTGCTCCAGTGTTATTATGATGCCCCAACTCTGGCTGAAATATCAGTAAGAGATGAAACACCAGACACAATTTAATTGCCACAGGCAAAAATATGTAAAGAGATATATCTTTGCAGACAGGCTTTTAAAATAAGAGGTATGTCCACTATATTTTGTCTGTAGAATAAAATCCAGTGTCGTGACTGGAGTATGAAAAACATATCAGTCAGAATAGGATTTCTTGGATTTATTCTGTAGTAATGGTGGACACTGGAGCTGGGCTGTTAAAAAGAGAAAGGACAGGAAAGGAGGAGAAAGCTAAACAGGAGAGTGGTGGAGCACAGGCTAAAACATGGGTAAACATGATTTTTAGGAGATGGAGAGATCTGGGACCAGATTAACACATCTGGGATCTCTTTCTGTTCCTTGGATTAACTTAATAAGACATTCACAATCCTGATAAGTGCTACTTTGAAGCTAGATATCAACCCAGTGAGTGAACCAAGGGGTTTCCCTCTTAATCGGCTGCATGAAAGGAATGATGTTCGCAGCATATGGTTGATCACAATCATGGAGAGATGAGGGAAACAGAGCAGAGCAGCCTACCTCTACCATGAAGGAGCTGATAACGATTTTTCAAAAATAACATGAATTCAAACACATCATCCAGGACAAAAGTTACAGTGCTGCAGCAAAAGCCAGGAAGGGATGCTGGCAGAAAACTGACAACTTTGTTAATGCGTAAAATTAGAAATGAGATTAGGCAGTGTGAATTCATCAGACAAATGGACAGCACGATGGTCACTCAGTTTCACTTTATTACAACTCAGACATTTTGGGAAGAGTACGTCCTCAGTGACCTTTTTCCATTGAGTTCTTTTGAGGCTCAGCTCCCCATATGAGTGTGTTTTGTTTTGGAGTATTAATTCCTCACCATGACAGCGTGACGAGTAGCTGTGCGTTCAACATTCAAGTTTCTACAGTTATGCCATGTGTAACCGTTATTACCTTATTATTTAAGCTGCATTGGACTACAATATGTTACAATTGTAACATATGACTCCATCAGTCGTCAGATATAACTCAGTCCATCTAATGAAAATCTGCATCTTTGATAGCAGATGTCATCAGGGACATCAAAAGGATCGCATCTATCCCTAAAAGTTCTCACTCTCCTGAGTAAAGCAGGGTCTGACAGGGTCTCCGAAGAATGGGCAGGCAATTTCCAAGAGAGCTGATTGGTCAGGAGGCCGTGCTTTTGTAACCGTTAATCTCTCATCCAGAACAAAACCTGCTCTGGAGCAGGTTAGCCGTTCAGCATTAGTTACCATGGTGATTTATTTCAGTAAAAAGGGAACCAGAGTTGTAGGATGGAAAATCCAGGGTTAATCCTAAAGTTACCTTGATATGAGAAAATCCAGCTTTGTAATACAGGCCTCTTATTTCCACTTATTTGCCTCCACAACAAACAATAGTGGTCAATGGTGTTGATGGGAAAAACATCCCAGAAAAACAATTATGACTCCTCCAAAGCTGTCACTGCAATCAATGTCAAACAAATGGTCCTCACAGAGACTTCAAAGACACAAACACAGACACACAAACACACACAAAACCCTCCTGACCCCAGTGTTTACAGGATCGCTGTCCTCTCTCTCACCTCTGTCACTACCCCTGATGGCTCATTCCCTCCATTAGCCCTCATCTTGATCTAGCAATGGGAAAAAACGGTGGTTTGTAAGTTTGGCTGTTTTGACACTGTGGGTCTAATAAAGTTCATCATTTGTTCCTCAGGTTGTAATCCCTCGTGGCCCGGTGCAGGCTAAAGGACTACTCCTCTCTTGCATTGCAGACAAGAACCCCTGCATATTCTTTGAACCCAAAATCCTGTACAGAGCAGCAGGTGAGCATGGATGTGTTTAAATCTGGAATCTACTTGTAACTGATCACTTGGTAGCTCATTTGTCACCCCCTGATGTTCCAGCTTCCTCCAGCACTGTGCTTCGCTGGCTCTTGTTCTGTTCGCTTGGTTTCTTTATTGAAAGCAAATGTTCCCCCCTGTTAGAGAAGTCATGCAAGACAAACAAACAGTGTTCCTCCCTGCAAACAATATGAGATCAGCAGGACCCCGAGTGTGAAGCAGACCTTTTAAATGGGCTGTGAAGTGTTGACAGTGTGGAGCTGAATCCTCTTTCCTTCCTTTCCCCCCGTGTGGAGGCAGGAAAGCTTGATTAAACTTGAGGACAGAATTGCTTTGTGCAGACAGCTCGGCCAAACATATGCATTTGACATAGGTCGGCTAGTATTGCACAACAGATCTTCCTGCCCTGGCTACACAGTAATAATTTGATATCTGTGATTAAAACAGAGCTGAGAGATGATTTCGGAGCTCATCGAAGTAATGAAAGACAGACCCAGAAAACATTGGTACCACCAGCCTTGAACCGGCGCCTTTTATTTTCACAAGTTTGTTGGTTTCCTTGCTATGATAAGAGCCAGATGAGCTTGTGAAATATTATAGCTGAGTGGTCGGATAGTTTCAACTAAGACAATATGTATGAAATTGCTGTCCAGAACATTTTTCTCTTGTTGCAGTGCAATCTAATATTCAAAGCACTCATCAGCATGAAGTACATGAATCTATTACTCATATCCTCCTCATTGCTTTGAGCTTTGAAGCAAAAGGTAAAACTCAAAATGTCCAGTGAGGGAGCTTTATCTTATATCCCAAAGTTATTCAGTTATTAAAACTAAGAGACATCTTGATTACTCAAACAGAACAAGCAGAAAAAAAAACTTGAGCTTCAGTGTTCACTTCAAGAGACTTATCAAAGCAAAGAAGTATTGTAATAAAGTGTAGGCAAAGCTGTTTACAGTTGCCTTCTTGTATTTAGTTGAAAAGACGGAAGAAAAAAGAAATAGAACTGTATGTATGCCCACTTTTTGCTTATATTCTTAAAAAAAACATGTCATTAAGATGTTTTTATACCAGTTTTAAAACTCTGAAGTCAATTTCCTTTTTTGTGTAGCACTTATTACACAGAACCTGTGATAAGTTGATGCACTGTGATATATTCTTTTCCTGAAAGTGTTTTTCAGGGATTTTTACCTTTAGAAGTCAGAACAGAGAGAAGAGGGAACGTGGGTAATATAGAGTCACTGTGGTAAGTCACTCATGAATATTAGATTATTTTTAACCATTCAGCCAATTAATCCAATCTCAACCCTGCAGGCATAAGGAGATAGAGAGCTATTTAATGACTGTGCAGATTAGTTGTAGGCTAGTTTGAAAAGCCAACAACTGGAGCAAATACCTTTTCATGGTATTATGATTTTCATGAAATTCATTTGTTCATTTATTTTCTACCATTTATCCTGCTCAGGGTCATGGGTGGTTGGAACATGTCCAAGCTGTCTCAGGGTCAGAGGCGGGTTACGCCCTGGACAGCTGCAGGACATTTTGTGAAATAGATGAAAGGTTTTTTTTTTGTTTAATGTGAAATTGTAAGACCAAATCTGAGAAGAGTATATTTATTCACAAACAGACCGAGGTACAGGAAAATGAAAATGACTCTGCAACCTGAAGTGTGTATGCTGTTTTCAAATATCCTCAAATGAAGTGGAAGAGACATTTACCAGAGGGTTTAGGTGCTTTTAGGCAAAACCACACTCGAGCCAGGTTCAGTTCAAGGTGATGAAGACCTGGAGACTACAGCACAAGTGGCAAAACACAGGGACTCCCAGGGGTCAGTAATACATGTGATGAATAATGTGTTGGTATGAAATATATATTCTTACAGATAACTTAAAGCTAATCATGAGAAAGTGGCTTGCCTGCCTGTTTACTGCTACAACTACTTTCCCAAACTCCTTTAAATGCATTAGTGTGTATTCATATGTTTCGGTGGATTTGTTAGATTTCTGGTTAAGTGCTTTTAAAGAGCCATTGAAAGCATTTAGATCTTTCCCTTCAGAAAGTCACGTTATTTCATCTTTGATTCACTTTCTTTATCCTTTTTATTTAATTCTTCAAACTGCAAAAATATTGTTGAAACCTTTTTTGTTGTTTTTTAACAGAAATTTAAGACAGTTTCAATACAGTCAGAACCAACAGTTTACTTGAATGTGTTTATTTATGGCGATTTAAATGATACTAACTCAAAATGAACTCATAAAGAAGTTTATTTTTCAGGTATTTATAATTTAGGTATTTTAGGAATAACGCCTGACTTACATTTTTTTAATTTATGCACAAGAAAAATTAGATACATGTCCATGCAGTTTCTCAAAATTCCCGTAGGGGCGCCATCACCTTTATTTCAAATGAGCATCATAGAGAGACAGCTCCAGCCTGCACTGCCAGGACCACATGCCTCCAACGATCTCTGCTTAGGTTATGAAGTCATGTTTTTAATTGCTGCGGCCTCCCTTTGAAAGAAACCACACGTTTGTCTCATCGAGCCTGTGAAGGCCTGAGATTCTACTTATTAAACCATAACCTAGTTTTCATAATTCAATTTTAAGATTCTGTAAAATGCTATTATTCCACTCAAGCGGCCTATTTTCTGTCTCGTCTGAAAGTTGCTGATGAGTCATCCTCCATGTTGTTTGAGTGGAGTGAGTGGCGGGGATGGGTACGCTTTCTTTCCTAAATGGCTTAAAAAGGATCATGGGAGTCATTCAAGGTTTCCAGAAAAGTCTTAATCTTCCTGTCTCCCTAGAGTAAAATTACTGCTTAATTGTGATTTAGACTTAATTTGCTGCCATGTGGGAAAGCTATCAGTAGTTAAATTACCCAGAATCCCCCTCTCACGCAATCCTCACAGATCCTATTATCTGTGTGTATTGTAGCCAGATCTCTTATGATGGGCGATGAATGCAACTTTGAAAAAGTTAATAATGCATGTTATGGTTACATGTTGTCCCTGGCAGTTTAAACAGTGCTAATAAGCAGCATGTTTGAAAGTGTTGGCAGATTTAGTTTATGATAAGCTTTTACATTATAATGGTTTCCATCGCTGCTTCACTTTTCCAAGATGTTATTAACTATTATTCCAAGCATATACTTACACGCACTTTTTGTTGGATTGTGGTTCAAAGAGATGTTGGCTGCTGGGCCCTTCACTTTGGACGCATGTCCTGTTTCTGTGGCCCCTTTCTGATTCGTGTCCCATCCCACCAATGTGTTGTTGTCAATTTGAATCAGAGCTCTGGGCTTGTAGCTGGCAGGAGATAACATTAGGTCATACATTAGGTTGTGCTGATAAAAGCACGCTCTGTATTTTATGAGACGGGGCTCTGGAAAGAACATGAGGAAGTATTTGAAATCAGCCAGAGAAAATGCTCTACAGTTGGAGTTTGTGTTCCCTGACAATCAGTCATTTCAGCAGTTTGTCTTCTACTCTTTCATTTTGATGTCTGCTCCATTTAGGTTTTGAATATGAAACATGAAACCACGGGACTCTTTGTGAAAAGATCGAGCGTTCTGTTCAAGCCCTCGTTTGTTTTACGTGAGCTTGCATGAAATGTGTTTGTGTGTTAGCTCTTAGGGGTGTATTAATCTCTTAATACATTTGTGTCTCCTCAGTGGAGCAGGTTCCTGTGGAGGCGTACACCATCCCTCTCTCACAGGCCGAGGTCCTGCAGGAAGGAAGTGACGTCACTCTGGTTGCCTGGGGGACACAGGTAGGTGATCCTGTGAATCATTGACAGACTCTCTGTGGGTGCCCCGAGCCGTTTCAAGTCCTCATCTATGTTTGGATCGTTTTCCATGGCCACAGGAAAAAAGCAGCCCTGTGTCCTCTCTTCTAAATGATGCTTAAAGCCACAGACGTAAGCAGAGGATTAACTTTAAATCTGATACAAGCCCCCTCTCTCTCAGCGGGGTCTTTGAGCTGAAAGTCAGGGGCTCTATCTTTCCAGACATCTTCACAACATCAGGGCTGTTCTTGCCTCTGTGTGTGTGTTAATACTAAATATATCCTGCACACTTTCCATTGTTTCCTTTCTTTGTCCCGAGAGGTTTTATTCTCTGCAGCTCAGCGTCAAGATGCCTGTAACTCAACAGGAGTCATCTCAGGCTTTGATTGTACACAGCTACTCCAACAGGCTTAGCCAAGCTGTAATGTGCCTTCAGCATGGGAGGGGGCCTGAGGGATTTACAAAAATAAAAAAAATCAACCCTCAAATAAACAACAAACCCCCTTTATCTTACTCAGTGCTGTTACTGAGTGGTTGACAAAGGAAAAAAAGGATTTGGTAAAACCTTGGAAAGTATGTCTCTTTTCCTCACACGCAGCTTTAATTCTCACCAAATGACTTCCAAACTGTTTGCCGATTCGATCTCAAACATGTCAGCGATCATCTGTCAGTGATTTAGCCTCTAAAGACAATGACCCATAAATTGAGGCTTTAAGTTTAGTGAACTGACATCCCATATCAAGCAGATCACGTGTTTAGAGTAAGACAAACAAATTGAGAAAGAGCAAATGGCACATGCAGATAGATAGATAAGTAAGAGGGAAAGTTCTGGTATTATCCACTGGATTTAGGGATTCAATTTTGGCATTTTACAGTTTCCCAGACTCTGTTCACTTGTTAAAAACAATAGTCTACTATCATGTGAAGGGATGACATTACTGAAACTGCACAGAGAAACAAGACACCATCTGAGACCATTTGTCTTCTTCCTCACTGACAGATTCTGCATATGTTTACATTTATTGATGGAGACTAGTCAACAAAGCTAAAACCTGAATCCCTCCAGAGACTGTAAAAAAAAACACAGTTGTATTCTCAGTAATGTCACCCACTGGTTTCAGAGACTGAGTTTTAATGTCAGTGTGCCATAGTAGGAGGCAGAACACTCTTTTTCACATTTTTTTAAGGCAAAAGTCATTTTAATTTAACATTGTTCATCGTCATTTTGACCGATCATATCTTTATCTACCTGCTAAGTCAGAAACTCAAAATCTGTCCGCCTAAAATGCATTAAATTAAGTACTGCTAGTTTGTTCAGTAGTCAGTGGGGTCAGTGGGTGATGCGTATCACTCTTCTGAATTAAATAAATGTGCTTTGGTCAGTCTAAACACAATTGACATGTAATTACTTATTTCGGTAGAGTAAAGAGAAGAGAACAGATAATCCGGTGTGATAAACACAACAGGAAAATTTGCAGTTTTTCATTGATAAAACCAAAAAGGAAAACAGTTAATCAAAGAAAAAATACTTAATACAAAAAATCTCATTAGTTACCTGATTAATCACCAATCAGCCTGTTACTAAAGTTTTCAATTAAAGCAGCCTTGTTAATAGAATGAAAAATCTTTACTCCAAAACAATAACAGCATGTACAGCAGGTTTAGGAGGTTCCTTGTTATTTCATTTTGTTTTTTTAAGTTAAAAGTGTAACAGACATGGTTTTGCTGTGAACCAGTCGTAAATGTGGGAAAGAAACCAGCTTTTGATTTGTTTGGGTTTTTTTTTTTAGTGCACCAAATTGCATTACGTTCAATCTTTAATTTATAGGACTTGTATCTTTGTATAATTGCCATAAAATGCCAGTAACCAAAATTGTAAATAGGGTAGTTTTGCAACATTTATCAGCACAACGCTCTTTCATCTATACAGAGGAGATACAATGCCAAATGAATGTGGGACAGATTTGTTCTTGTGGTAGATACGAAATAGAATCTGTAAAGACACAAGTCACAGGTTATTCAAGTACAAAGGCCCATCTGATTGGAACAATTGTCCTTCCTCTCTAAAGTCTGTTGCTTCTTTTTTTCTTGAGATCAAATTTATTGTCTGTCTTATGAAAAAGTTGTTCTTTTTCATATTGTTTTTGTGTTTTATTTGTTTTATTATTCATGGGAATTTAATTTGGTGTTTTGTTACTGTTTTTGTCATGTTCTATTGGGATAGGATTATGTGTATTAGTGTGTTCAATACTTTTGTGAGCTTGTGATGGGGTGGGTGGGGTTTGAGGGCCGTGGAAGGAATAAAGCAGTGTGTTGTGTTTTTTTGTGTCTTATTGTCATATATATTTTATTATTTTTATATCTATGTTAGGACACCCTCGAAAACAAGATGCTGCACCTTAAAGGGCTATTCTAAAAAAATTGAATTGACTCGAATCTGAGAGTGGTTTTTGCTTTTCTCTTCATTTAGATCCATGTGATGAGGGAAGTGGCCAACATGGCTCAGGAGAAACTGGGAGTGTCCTGTGAGATCATTGATCTACAGACCATCCTGCCCTGGGATGTTGAAACAGTCTGTAAGGTAAGAGAGACTCACAGCTTCATGTGCATCATGACAAACAGCAGCTGGAGCAGCTGCCTCTGCCTCACACTCATGTTCTGACTTTTGGAAACTTTAATCAGTACAAAAGTAGATGTGAATGCTCCTCTTTAGATCATTATTGTATGAAGTATGAAAGAGGGTCATCTCTTAATCTGAGGGTTGGTGGTTCAATCCTTGGGCCTAATGTCCACAAATGTACTTTGGCAAGACATTTAACCCCAAACTGCCCCTGGTGGCCATTAGTGTGTGAATGGGATTAGTTAATGGTGATGGCTCTTAACACAGCAGCCTCTGCCATTAGAGCATAAATGTGATATAAATGAGAGAGTATGTCTTGAAATGTAACAGCACATTGAGCAGACAGAATATATAGAGAGGGGGATGTATAAATACCATCTTTTTCACCATAAAGCCAGCATTAAAGAACTGTATTCCATCAGAGGCATCGTAACTAATCCTACTGTAAATGTTTCTGTTGTGGTTGAGAGGAAATGTTCCTCTGAGGACTTTGAGGTTTTCTTTGGTGCAGGATAAACAAGACTCATTCAACAACTGGTAAGACATGATAGCCGGTTTGTTTTGCCTCAGCTTGTATGCAGGCTATGGTGCTCACCAAAGCAAAATATTTGTTTGGGACAACTCTGAGACAGGAAAGCTTTCCAGTGGGTACTCCATTTTAATTTATTTAGAAATGCGAGAAGGAGCACGCAATGAACAGTTTGGGAAGTTGTGGCAAGAAAGACTCTTTGCTGGTAACCACTGGCAAGTGTTGGTGGATTTAACAGTGTGTGTGTGTGTGTGCATCCTCTCCATTCTGACGCTTGTTTTCCGTGGCTCTTTCTCACATCACATCCTGGCTCCTTGTCTCAACATGCTGATGAATAACCAAATACATTTTGATTTGACACATTTATAGTCCAATTTTTCATGCACCTCTGCTAAGACATTCAACTTTGTCAGCGAGCGCCATGCTGCTTCCACTGCCAAGCAAATCTTTTAACCAACAGTTACTGCACAGGAAAAATAGTGGCATGTGAGAGAGAGTAGTAATTTAATAGGAAGTCATTTGGAACTGATGGCAGAGACTGAAGTATTGTGCAGCCGCTGAAGGACTCACAGCTTCAAATGAGCTGAAGTCAGGTTCAGATATTTGAAGAGAAGACTTCAGAAGTGAACCTCAAAGTACGGCCCTATTAAAACAACTGCCATGAAATTGACTACAGTGTTAATGTGCTTCTGAGCAGATCTAATATCCAGCCTGCCAGCTCAGGCTTGTCAACAACATCTCTTCTTGTCATCTCTGCCAGAAAAACACCCTTTTGAATGTTTGTTCATTTATTAAACAACCTGTAGACAAGTCTCCCCACAGCTCTGATGCACATGGATCATGTTCCCATATGTGGCTTTGAAATCATGGACATAAGTAAACTGATATGCTGGTAAACCCATTGTAATTTTTCCTACATTTAGACTATTTGTGACTGATCTGCTCTCCTTGCTGAGCACAGAAGGAACCTTTTGTCCATCAAGCTATTAAAATATCTCAATGAACTCACAGAATTAACTCTGAATCAATTCTCGATGCTTATCATCTCCACTTATACATTTGAATGAGCATAAAGGATATATTGTTTTATCTTTTAATTAATCTGACTTGTGTGGGCAAAAATCCAGGAGTGTATCAGCCAGAATAAAAGATAATTGTGAGTCGTACAGTTGTGTTCAGGCTTGTTCTCATAATGAATAAAAGGTCACGGATCAGAACTGATTTGATGCAGAGGTAACAGTTTATTATTGTTATACATCATCCATTTAAATTGCTGGAATGTTATTCTGAGATATCTTCAAGTTTTGACAAGTCCGCTAATGTTTAATTGTGAGATTTACATTGATTCATCTACTCTGCTACTATATTTCATTAATTTATTATCATTAAAACTGCACATGCTTACATGAAAGAAGTTTTATGTGAGGTATAGACTAGTAGCTGGTCGGGTTTAAAAAAGTTATTCTGTTTGTTTGCCTGTCAGTTAGAAATTCTGACGAGGATAAATTGCTGTACAGTGAATTCAGTCAAGAAGATAAAAACATTGTTAGCACCAGTATAACTCTAATGGGTTTCTATTACCTGGTGTAATTTTGATGTATGTTTCTGTGTATATTAGTCAAAAATTAGCCAGTGAAATAGCATCTGAAACCTTTCTTGACTTTGCACCTGTTGAAAACATTTTCTGAACCCTGAAATGAAAAATATGACAAAGGAGATCCTGAACTATTAATACGCTGAAGTCCTAAATCTGACAAGAGTTAGACAAAATGTCACTTTGAAACTTCGAGAAACTGGTCCCCTCAGTTTCCAAACCTGTACAGAGTGTTGCTTGGATAAATATTTGACACAGCACAAACATAAACATGCCCCTGCTGTTGTGTCTCCAAATAAAGTGCTGATAAATTCAAAATGAGTTCATACACTTGTATTAATGAGTTTACAGCTCTGCTGGCACTCAGGCTTTACAGGTTTGATCTCATCGTTGATACAGAGCCAATTTAAGAGACGAGATTCAACAAGATATTTACTTCAGATTTAAAGAGACGAGTGAACAAAAGGCCTCTACCGATCTGTAAATTTTGCAGTTACTGTAGGTGTCAGTCGATGCTTTGAAAAGGAAGCTGATGGGACCAGTACAGTGTTGGACATAGACCACTAACCAACAGCTTCAAATTAATTCATGAGCACTAGTTTAAATGGAAAATCTATTTATAGGGCCAAAGGCAATAACAAATGACGAGTTAATCTGTCATTAATTTTTATGAACCACTGGCTTGTCTCAAACAGAGTATGTCAGAAATAAATTTATGTCAGAGGGGGACAAAGTAAAATGGAAAACAGACACTTGAAATGATATAAAATGAAACAGTGATGTTACTTTGTTCTTAATCTACAAGGTCAAAGGTTTTTCTCACTTTGGCATCACATAATCTTGTGGAAACACTCCTTTAGAAGTCTTTCCCGTCAAATACTTGAGAGCAACCAAAGTTTGTAACTGTATCCTACTGAGTAATGAATCACAGAATTGTCCAATCATTTAAGATGAACATTAGCTGCCAATTTAAAACTCTAATTGTTATTAGGTTTTGGTGAGACATGTTTTGTGGAGGGCTTTATACCACACTATGACATGTTTTTGGCTGAGTATGTAAATAATGAGACTATAATGGACTCTTGTGGAGCAGCTCATCTTTTCAGAATAAAATTTTGGGGACCAGTGCTATTCCTGGCTCTGCAGAGGGAGTAACACAGACCTTGTGTCAACTTCTTAATTCAAAAGATTGTACACCTGGTGTCCAGCTTTTCAGGCGAGCACACATCTCAGTAAAGCTGGCCTTTTGTACCTCTTATTAACTGGTCGTCAGATGCGGTGAGTGTGCAGACAGAGAGATAGGCCGCAGACACACATCCGGCTGCTGGCAGCCAATTAAAATTTCCTGTGAGTCATATTCCCCTTGCGTACCTTTCTGACGAGGATGTGTACACGTGTGTTTGAGTGCGTGTGGCTTGCACATTTATATGCAGCCTGCATGTTGTTTTTGAGTCTGTATATCTAAAATAAATGGAGAATGATATGTATTTAAGCATGAGCGATCATTAAGTCAGCGTGACATGCCATCTCTCTGTTTCCTGAGGGATTCGTTCTGGCTGCAACCAGCTATACTTGGATCTAAATTTATTCAACAGTCTCTTTGACTAACAGTATCATAGGCGGAAATTGCTGTGAATGTAGAGAAAAAGTGTGTTTTATTTTATCCTGCTGCCTTGAGCGGTCCAGTAAATGTAACAGTTGATCTTTAAGGGATAAGCAAAATGGCTGGTTTACCTCTGCCAGACCAGCGGCTTAGATGATATGCAGTGGGAAGCTGCGCAATGGTCAGAGCACATGTGGTGATACAGTTTGTAAGAACACACAGCAAAAGAGCTTTTTAAACTCCTCTTTAAGGTTCCTTCTCCACCTCCTGTTGTTTGATGGCTTTTCAGACACTGCGTTAGCTGACAGTTCTGTCCACTCTTACATTGATCTACATTTGCTTAACTTGGCTTTGAAATTGCCAGTCTGCAGTATAAAAAAATCTACACTTCCATTATTCTATTAGTCCATAGCTGCTGATTCAGCCTCATTGTCAAGTTTTCCAGAGTCTGAATCCTGCCTGTGACAAATCAGAGTGGCTCGTCAAGGCCGGCCTGTGAAACAGACATTAGTTCCTAAGCCATGCACCGATCTCTTAATAATAACATGACCTTTTTAATGAGGCTCTGAAGGTTTGGAGGAAGAGTGTTGCAGTGAAGCAAGGTTATGTAGTTGAAACTGTCTGCTGGGTATGTGTAATGTACATTTTAAAGTCATTATTTATTATAAGTTCTTACTAAAAGTGACAGCAGGAATCCCTCCTTATTAAAGCTTTACCGTACTTTTTTATTGCCAAGGCAAGATACAAGAACATTTCCTTCCTTTATTACAGTGTACTGCCTCACATAAAAGAGTCAAAATCTCGGTGTTCTTTCTTTTTCCCTGATTGATGTATGCAAAGAGTGAACCTTACATCACTAATAACTCCACTGAAAGGTAACTCCACAAATTGTACCTGGCCAAGGCGCTGTCACTGTAAAGAGAGTGTGTTTTCACAGCCTGTGTTGTGTTGGTATCTCATAGTTACTTGCCGGGCACAAAGCTCTGCCTGTCACTTTCTCTTCTCTTCTTTGAATTACTTCTGCCTCCATGTCTCTTCCTCTCTCTCTCTATAACTCTTACACTATTTAAACTCACAGATTTTTGCTCATTTGAAACACGGGGGAGTAACTAAGTTTGGGCTTGTCTTCATAGCAGGTCTGTGCTAGCCTGTGAGTCCCATCTGCTCCTATAAAAGTCATAATCCATCCAAAGTCTGTCTTACAGTCTGAGTACTTGAACTCTGTGGGCTTGGAGGTGGATGTAGAAACTCCTTGTAATCCTTTTTTATGAGGATCACTTGTAACAAGTTACAGTTTGTTACTGTTCGTCATATTTCATGTCCGGTGTAAAACTTTGTTTACTAGAGTGCATCTCTCTGGCAGCTTTACGAAAGTCAGAAAAGCAAACTGTGCAGATATTTGTGACGCACTTAGACCTTTTAGAGAGACACTGTGAGCTGCTGTGGGTGAGTGCTTTTTAACTGGATCTGTTTGCTGTTTCGAAATACTGGTAACACCAGCGAACCAAAGCTCCTCTGACCAAAACAGAGTTAATTGAGCCTGACCAAGTTGAGTGTTTTTAACAACAGATGCTTTAACTGTGACTTGAGCTATTGTTCAAACCTGTCAGAAAGATGACATATCAGAGCAGCTTTTGATCTCTTCGCACACATCATAAAAAAAATCCTGCCAAATACTGTCATGGTTGCATTTTTGGTATCAGGATATCTCGGTTTGCCAAACCAAACCAAATCAAACCAACAATGCGGTGTCTTTAGTGGACTTGACAGGGTCCCTGGTGTGCCTTGTAACGTTTCTTCTCCAGCACATTGTCTACTCTTGATATTGTCTCTGGTCCCGCTGAAGTCTCTGTGATGCCTGGATCTCAGCCCTTTTGGTGATGCAACCAATTTACTTGAACCGGTTCAACCCTCCAAAAAAAACACATGCAAGAGGAGTCATTTGAGGACAAGCAGTCCTTGAGTGCACCAGTATCAAGCATAAATATAAATCACTAGGCTGAAAAGAAGCAGTGTTAATACATTGTTGATAGATAAGGTGACGTAAGGAGGGAGGTGCACTAAAAGAGATTATGCTGCAGCATCTGTTCTGTTTCTTGGAAGCGATGCAGGTGGCATTGTCTTCATGTTCCCAGTGCTCTTGTGTCTGTTGACTCACTGTACAGATAAAACCTCCCCATCAAGGCTCTCTTTGACCCTCTTCCTCTCTTTTAATGATTTCAAACTGTAATGTGTGTCCACAGCAGAGGACGGCAGGTAAACAGAGCTCATGGAAGCAGGCGGCAGTCAGTCAGGCAGGACACAGGACACTCAGATATGTTTGTTTGTCTTTCACTGAGGTGGAAGAACGCATTAGAGCAGACTTTCAGGGAGCCAGCCGTGTTTTCTGTTCAGTGTCGGGTTCAATGTGTAGTCCTGGTCTCGACAGCTGTGGTGGTTATTGTTCTAAATGCCACCTACAGTAATTATACAGAGTAAATGATCTGTCATTTGCAGTTGCCATAAAGAGACTTTAGCAGAGCAGTGCTCGACTGGGTGATGGAAAAAATTACGACCACACTATAATCTGGAACATAATCATTAAAAAGATGATACTTAAAAAACATTTAATCGTCTGTATTTATGCAGAACTGATCCTGGCTGACTGGGATGGAACAGACTCCTGATTATGATTAAAAACAGACTCAAACAGTTTCTTTTCTTTACATGTTCAGGCCTAAACCCTGACTTTAGTATTCATGACCGAAGAAGTCATCTGGCTGGTAATTCCAGGAGGAAAACCAAACAATGGATAACCATGCACTGACTTCAACCCTCAGACCCACGAGCTTCAACCCTCCATGAACATGTTTTGGAAAATTTGATCTAATTTTTGAAATTTGAGTGTCAGGATTATTGTGGTAAAATGAGCTTTCAATTTGTTGATCATTTTTCCTTCAGGCAAGAATTTGCCAGAGG